>JAMPIV010018082.1:0-103744 GCA_024509875.1 Oreohelix idahoensis | reverse complement strand
CTGAGAAGCCCAAAAAAAAAAATAGGTGAGCCATGCTTTATTGCGATAATTGCTTTATTGCAGTGGTCTGGATCCAAACCAGCAATAGCTCCGAGGTATTTCTGTAATGCTAAAGTAGGGTTACCACGTTGCGCTAAGCAGCCTAGAGTCTGGGTTGTCGACTAACCTTTTTTCGTCCAGGAAAATCTCCAGGATTGGCACCTGGAATTTTTGCGCTCTGTGTGAACAAGGAAAACTGCACAGGTAGCAGCAGAAATGACGAATTACAGAATTGATATCCTGGGTCTCTGCAAGACACGGTGGAAAGGCATAGAGAAGAGGAGATTGATCTCAGGACATGAGAAGGAAAGAGCCAACCACAGTGAAGGGGTGGCTCTAATGCTGTCCAAGGAAGCACAGAAGGCACTTATAGAATGGGAAGCAATGGAACCCCGAATTATAACAGCAAGGTTTAAATCAGCTAAAAGGAAAACAAATATAAACATTATCCAGTGTTATGCTCCAACATACGATAAAGAAGAGTCTGTGAAAGAAGACTTTTACACCAGACTACAAAATGTCTTGGGCAATAAGAAAAGAAAGGACATCACAATAGCTTTGAAGAAATCATGGGAAAGCAGGAATTTGGTATGATGAACTAAAATGGGAATCTACTAGCAAACTTCTGTGCTAGTACACCCAGACTGTCACAAAAGTCCTGCTCAGTCTTCTTCTTCTTCCTCGTTCGCCTTCAGACTTCCACATTTATGACTCTAATAAAGGCTGTAGTCAGCTCAAGGTTCCCGACATCTCGTTCGCCTTCAGACTTCCACATTTATGACTCTAATAAAGGCAGTAGTCAACTCAAGGTTCCCGACATCTCGTTCGCCTTCAGACTTCCACATTTATGACTCTAATAAAGGCAGTAGTCAACTCAAGGTTACCGACATCTCCAAACAGTTTTTCGTTGACAGAAGTAGGTTGTTGCCATATGCTACTCCGTTCATTACTGTAGGTTGGGCAGTACTGCAGGAGGTGTTCGACCGTTATCGGGCTGGTACTGCAGGTGCAGAGATCTGTTGCACCAATTTTGTATTTGTGGTATAGATGGTATCTCAATCTGTTGTGTCCAGTGCGTAGCCGAAAAATGATGGCCTGTTCTTTCCTGGATAGTTGATGATATGCATCATTTTCAAATGGCCCGGGTGCTCTCTTTCCAATTTGGACTTGAATGTAGCCTTTATAGTAGTCTTTGCCATTGCGTAAGTTGTCTCTATATCATTTTGTTGTAAGGCACCTCCTTCCTTAGCAAGTCTGTCTGCCTCCTCATTTCCTGGTATGTTGCAATGGGCTGGTATCCACTGAATAGCGCACTTGTTGAAGCATTTGGCCAGTCTTTCAAGGGAGATTATCAGATCTTTTAATCCTTTAGTTTGGTGGCTGCTTAGTTTTGGAGTCTGTTCAGTCTTCGAGAATCTCAAGACATTTATTATACTGTAGTTTACAGTATATTGACAAGGGTTTTACCCTCATCGCCAAGAACAAGATTTTGTGTGAAATTATATTTTGACTTTTATACATGTAGACATTCGTTCTGACAGCCTATCGATGCTGACTGTATAGTTATTACTTTCAGCTAGAAACGTTGTAACTATGAACCAATGTAGCAACGAATAAGCAGAGATAACTGTAGCGAAAGGTTTTCCTAATATGATAATAGTGGTAGAACAGAAGTAGAATCTCTCTCCAGAATGTATGAAGTTCCAGTGCCCGAGACGTACACTGGTATCACAAGTGAGTTACAGCTGTGAATACTCTGAGCTGGACAATAGATTTAGGCTTCAGAAGTATAATTTGCTACTTTCGCTATAGTAACCCTATGCGATAATATAATTAAATTTGAAAAGGTAACTTAAAATTTAACAGTTAAAAATTTAACAAGTCAAATGAGTACAATTTCATAATTTATTATGTACATCTATATATTCTTGTAATGAGAAATGGGTGTTGAAAGATGGTAAAATGAATGATTATTTATTGTTACAAATTAAAATAATTAATATAAAAAGTCTTGGATTTATCTTCCACTGAAATTACACAAAAGATTGTCACAGTATCTCTTTGATATCTCTGGCTATATAAGTCTCATCATAGACAGTCGTCTTAGAAACTGCTCACAGTGTTTGTTGGATGGATACACATATAACTTATCTTATGTTATTAGCCACGTCTGCTCGAGGTTCCTGAGACACACTTGAATACGGAAGACTGTCCTTCAGCCCGCCCTATAACTACGTGGGACTAAGGTGTTGAAGATTGGTTGACCTCTAGGCTTCAGTTAGCTGGATCAACGATCCTCAAGTCTCTAGTTTCTCGATCAGAAATGATCATAAACATTGATCATAAAACATGGAACAAAAGGTAATAGGTGGCCATGGTGTTCCAACAATCTCACCACCCACTGCTGTTCATGATGCGACCATGTCTTCAGTGTTTGTATATAAATGAATGAATCATGGTAGTATGTTACAGAGATAGCATGATAAGATAATGTATACTGTGTAGAATTAACAAAATACATGAATAAATCACATGTTATGATACATGGGTACGATATAACCTTTGCCTTCCACTTATGGATGTCAAGTCACTTATGTACTTGCTGGAATGTCGTAAGCTTCCAGGCAAGAATTAGCCATGATATATTTGGCTAACCAATTAATGGTTATGCTTCCTGACAATGCCTGTGAAGGTTATCTCTGGTTAGCGTCATTCCCTTTTTTATTATATCTAATACAATCAATCAGAAATAAATCTGAAATAAAATGATATTAGTAATACATGTATCTTTAATAAACTTACATACCCTCTTATGATTTATAAGCTCACGGTGAGACTGTTTTGGTTGAAGTTAATCTGCCCTGCATGCAGCGTGAAATAAAATAACTTTTCTTGCAGATACTGTCTTCCAGTTTCTCACTATGGCTTCTGGATTTGGTGTGTGTGATTTCCAACGCGCCGCTCTGTCCTTATATTTCAGTCTCTCGTCCGTACGAGAAAGCACCTCTAAAAATCCCAAAAGATTTTCGTTTAATCTCTCGGTTTGAGGCGATTTGAGGCGATCTGTGCTTTTCCTGAACTTGTTTTTTTCTTCTGTTCACTACACACTTATATCCTTCCTTCCTTCCTAGGTATCATTTCCTTTTCCCCATATGAGGCTTCCATTCTATCCAATTTATATCTAAATCCGTTTAGGCATGTAGTTATAATAATTGTTTAAAGATTATTAGCTAACTTTTAGCAGATGTGATGAAGGTGAAAAATATTAATTATCATTAAAACTATTTATATTTGAAAAATATCCTTTTGGATATAATTCCTAGTCTATCTCCTTTGTTGAATTATTTTTGTTTAATTGTAGTCCATTCAGGCGTTCTCTTGTAGTTAATAATTTAATGTCCAGTAAATGCAAACTTTTAAAGTCCGCCATACATTCCTATATAGCTATTTCCTCATTCTTCAGTAATATTGTCTGGCTTTAACCGTAATTCACATTTCCCGTCTTCACACTTCAAAGAAAGACCCACCGAGCCGACCTTGCGCTGTGTGTGTGGATGTCGTGCTACACATTTTTTTCCCCATCAAAGCAAGAGGAACCAAATTTCGCTACAGAGCCCTCTTTTTTAAAACAGTGCATGCACAGTTAACTGTTTGGTAACTCATGATGCAGTTTCTCCTTACTTTTCTGTTTCTCTGTATATCCTTTGATAGGATGACGACTTAAAAAATCGGGTCCAAGATTGTCCCGTCCTGGGATGTATCTCACATTGAACGAATATGGAGATAACAGTAAACTCCACCTTAAAAGTCGTGAATTTAATTTTTTAGACACCGCTAAAAACATCAAAGGCTGGTGATCACTTTCCAGAATGAAGTGTTTCCCGTAAAGAAAAGGGGCGAATTTGTTGATCGACCAGACCAAAGCGAGGCATTCACGTTCAACGGTAGAACAATTTCTTTCAGCTGCATTTAACTTTCTAATGGCAAAAGCTACTGGTAGAAGCATATGTGGCGGTGTGTTTGCCCGATGTAGTAATGTTGCTCCGATGCCTACATTGCTAGCATCCTTTCTTAATACGAATTCTTGTGTGAGATCGGGAAGGGCAAGGATAGGTTTATTTGTCAGCTTATTTTTCAACTCTGTATAAACCTGTTCACACTCCGCAGTCCATTGTATTTTATCCGGCTGACCTTTTTTGGTTAAGTCGGTTAATGGCGCGCATAATGAGTTAAAATGGGTATATATTTCTGATAAAACCCGCACAGTGACACAAAGGATCTTACATCCTTCTTAGTTCGTGGTCTTGGTGCTTTTCTCATTTGCTCTACATTCTTTGGTTCAGGAGACATTTGCCCTGTAGAGATAGTGTGACCTAAAAATTCCAATGTCTCACATCCAATATGACACTTAGTTGGACGTGCTGTCAATCCCGTTTCTGTCAGTCTATCTAACAACATGGAGAGTGCTACTACGTGTTCCTCGAATGTAGTGGTAGCAATCAGGATATCATCCATGTAGTTGGTGATATGAGGATTTTGTAATGGTTCCAACAATTTCCTCATCATTCTGGTGAAGATACTTGGAGCATTCTTTAAACCAAATGGGAGTACATTGAACTCGTAATGTCCATCCGGTGTACTAAAGGCTAACAGTTTTCTATAGTCAATGCATAACCTGTGTTCACCACTAGGCTTCCTTAACAGCACCACACTTGAGCTGTAGGGAGATTCAGACTTTGAAATAATTTTCTCTTTTAAGAAATAGTCAATCTCATCCTTGAGTGCTTATGCTTGCTATTGTTCAGTCCATGTCCGCAACAATGCTTCCAGTGGACCGTGTATGGGGACGGCGAAACAACAACGTTGCCGGACCCACACCTATTTCTATTGTAAGGGGCAGTATACCGAAGTTGGGTATGTATCCATCTATTGTTTGGTACAGCCTTGGATCCTACCTCCTATGATTCTGGTTGGTTTCTGCAGCTTTTTTAATACTGGTTGCTGACTAACCAAATTTTCCAGATGATCCAGGCCATGGTGTTCCGAACAATATTTAGTCGGGGTGGGATGTCTTTCGTCCCCTCTCTGTACAATACAGAGAGTTGCCATGGTTACTGGTGTAACAGTAGACTTGTGATTTTGTTTTCTCTTTATCACTGCATCTACCTGTTGTTTTCTCTTGTGAGTTTTCTTAATGGGCCTACGTCCGCAACCATGCTTCCCTAGGTCCTGTAACTGGTCTACACTTCTGATTGAGTTTACCTGGTTACATTCTGAACAGGATTTCACATACCAACTTATGTCTTCAATTATTCCTGGCCAGTAATATTGCAATGCTATCTTTTCACCAGTGGCCCTTTTTCCTCTGTGACCACTGCCTGATGTAGCATGCTCTTGCTCCATAATTTCCTCCCTGTAGAATTTTGGCACTACCAGCTGTCCATGCCCTTTAGGTCCTTTTCCAGCTTGTCTGTAGAGTAGGCCATTTTCCATGTAGAAGTCTCCTTTCTCTGGAGGGTTATGTGCCTTTGGCAATTTGCCAAAACAAGGCTTTAATGTGCTGTCTGCTGTTTGAGCCTTTTTCATCTTTATAGGATGAATGTTTATTGGATTTCCCTCCTCCTTTTTGGTGCTCGACCTGGTATGGTTTGCTGCCGTGACAAAAGGTTTTATTGGGTCACCCAAAAAGACATATTTACATCCTATTACCAGCGGGTATATAGGATCATAACTCACTGCTGCTCTTATCACTCCTTCCACATAGCGAGTTCTCACGTTGATCCTTGCTATGGGAAGTGTCATGGT
Organism: Oreohelix idahoensis; assembly: GCA_024509875.1. Lineage (NCBI taxonomy): Eukaryota > Metazoa > Mollusca > Gastropoda > Stylommatophora > Oreohelicidae > Oreohelix > Oreohelix idahoensis. The sequence goes on along the minus strand of JAMPIV010018082.1, from coordinate 97,900 downwards.
GACGGTTCCCTGCATTGCCCCTGGTATGTCCACTGTTTCTGTGGTAAGTTGATCAGGGTGAACTAGGGTTGAACTCACGACTGAGTCAAATTCATTTCAATCCGGAATCATATAAGCACTGAATTTTAGTGCCATTACATGTCACTTCCTCACAGACAGGGGGATGATGGAGGTCATTCTGACTAACTGCCAGTTCCTTCCTTCCCTTGTTTCCTGTTGTAAGACACGCAGCGTGATAAGGAGAGTTGTTCCGTCTGCATTCCGCAGTATTGTGGTTACTCATTTGGCAAGATTTACACCACTTTCCATCCTTTCTTGAAGGTTTCTTATCTGATCCTAGAGGGTTTTGTCTTTATAATCAGTTCTGTGTTTGTTCTTGTTGGAATTGTCCCTGTGTTCGTAGTTGGTAAAGTTTTGTGAAGGTTTGAAGTTCTCACCCTGCTTCTTCTTATTTCCTGATACTTCTGACTGAGCTGCTTGATATCTCTCAGCCATGGTTAAAATATCATCCAATCTCTCTGCTCCTTGCTCCATAAGAAATTTTCTCATTTCTTGAGGCATGGATTCTCTCAGTTGTTCCATCATGACCATTTCTTTTATATCTTGACATTTTCCTAAGCTAACCCATTTTGTCAGATAAGTTTCCAATCTGGCAGAAAACTGATGATAGTTTTATCCTGGAAGTAGCTTAGCAGTTCGGAATCTCTTTCTATAAGATTCAGAATTCTTTTCGTACCTGACCAGTAAAGCTTGTTTTAAGATTTCATGATCTTGCTGGTCTTCTTTTAAGAGTTTTAAATAAACATCGTATGAAACTCCCCTCAGACCCTGAGATAGTTTAAGGCTCCATTTTTTCTTTTCCAATCCATAGGTAGAGGCCAATCTCTCATATCTATCCAGGTACGACTCAATGGCGTCTTCCTTCTCAATAAATGGATCCAGGGGGAACTCATGGCTCCATTTGCCGTGCTCTGGTTAGAGCTACTCTCAGAGTGAGGTGAGCTAGCACCATGATTGCTAGCTGCTCCCTGGAGTTCAAGTTCCTTTAAACTTAACTCATGAGCTCTTTGTAACCTTCTATCTTCAGCTTCAACTTCAAATCTGTTGGCTTCTCTTTCTGCTTCTAACCTTTTGGCTTCTCTTTCTGCTTCCATTCTTTTGGCTTCTCTCTCTGCTTCAGCTTCCATTCTTTTAGTCTCTCTTTCAGCTTCAGCTTCCATTCTTTTGGTCTCTCTTTCAGCTTCAGCTTCCATTCTTTTGGTCTCTCTATCTAAATATTTATCCACGTCAGTTGTGACATGTCGAATTAGAGCATCTCCTGTCATACCCAAGTCTTTTCCTTCCTGCATAATCGCAGCTCTAAACTTCACCAATTCAGCCATGATGCTTACTTACCAGAGGGTATATAATTTTATCTTCACTAACCAGCTAACTTAATTAAAATCAATTAATTACTTTGAACAAGACAAATCCTTAAAACCTTGTGAGCGTTTCCTATTTACTTCGTACTCAATGGTACTACTATTACGAAAAAATTTCTAAGTTTTTAGAATTTTTCAAAAAAAAAAATATTTTTACAAACTATTTGTGGCTCAAGATAGAAGAATACATAGATAGTGGCTCAGGATACAAAATAATATCCGGCGAAAAAGCCCCCAATGTAGAGAAAGGTTTTCCTAATATGATAATAGTGGTAGAGCAGAAGTAGAATCTCTCTCCAGAAAGTATGAAGTTCCAGTGTCCGAGAAGTACACTGGTATCACAAGTGAGTTACAGCTGTGAATACTCTGAGCTGGACAATAGATTTAGGCTTCAGAAGTATAATTTGCTACTTTCGCTATAGTAACCCTATGCGATAATATAATTAAATTTGAAAAGGTAACTCAAAATTTAACAGTTAAAAATTTAACAAGTCAAATGAGTACAATTTCATAATTTATTATGTACATCTATATATTCTTGTAATGAGAAATGGGTGTTGGAAGATGGTAAAATGAATGACTATTTATAGTTACAAATTAAAATAATTAATATAAAAAGTCTTGGATTTATCTTCCACTGAAATTACACAAAAGATTGTCACAGTATCTCTTTGATATCTCTGGCTATCTAAGTCTCATCATAGACAGTCGTCTTAGAAACTGCTCACAGTGTTTGTTGGATGGATACACATATAACTCATCTTATGTTATTAGCCACGTCTGCTCGAGGTTCCTGAGACACACTTGAATACGAAAGACTGTCCTTCAGCCCGCCCTATAACTACGGGGGACTAAGGTGTTGAAGATTGGTTGACCTCTAGGCTTCAGTTAGCTGGATCAACGATCCTCAAGTCTCTAGTTTCTCGATCAGGAATGATCATAAACATTGATCATAAAACCTCTAACAAAAGGTAATAGGTGGCCATGGTGTTCCAACAATCTCACCACCCACTGCTGTTCATGATGCGACCATGTCTTCAGTGTTTGTATATAAATGAATGAATCATGGTAGTATGTTACAGAGATAGCATGATAAGATAATGTATACTGTGTAGAATTAACAAAATACATGAATAATCACATGTTATGATACATGGGTACGATATAACCTTTGCCTTCCACTTATGGATGTCAAGTCACTTATGTACTATCTGGTATGTCGTAAGCTTCCAGGCAAGAATTAGCCATGATATATTTGGCTAACCAATTAATGGTTATTCTTCCTGACAATGCCTGTGAAGGTTATCTCTGGTTAGCGTCATTCCCTTTTTTATTATATCTAATACAATCAATCAGAAATAAATCTGAAATAAAATGATATTAGTAATACATGTATCTTTAATAAACTTACATACCCTCTTATGATTTATAAGCTCACGGTGAGACTGTTTTGGTTGAAGTTAATCTGCCCTGCATGCAGCGTGAAAAAAATAACTTTTCTTGCAGATACTGTCTTCCAGTTTCTCACTCTGGCTTTTGGATTTGGTGTGTGTGATTTCCAACGCGCCGCTCTGTCCTTATATTTCAGTCTCTCGTCCGTACGAGAAAGCACCTCTAAAAATCCCAAAAGATTTTCGTTTAATCTCTCGGTTTGTGGCAATTTGAGGCGATCTGTGCTTTTCCTGAACTTGTTTTTTTCTTCTGTTCACTACACACTTATATCCTTCCTTCCTTCCTAGGTATCATTTCCTTTTCCCCATATGAGGCTTCCATTCTATCCAATTTATATTTAAATCCGTTTAGGCATGTAGTTATAATAAATGTTTAAAGATTATTAGCTAACTTTTAGCAGATGTGATGAAGGTGAAAAATATTAATTATCTTTAAAACTATTTATCTTTGAATAATATCCTTTTGGATATAATTCCTAATCTATCTCCTTTGTTGAACTATTTTTATTTAATTGTAGTCCAACCAGGCGTTCTCTTGTAGTTAATAATTTAATGTCCAGTAAATGCAAACTTTTAAAGTCCGCCATACATTCCTATATAGCTATTTCCTCATTCTTCAGTAATATTGTCTGGCTTTAACCGTAATTCACATTTCCCGTCTTCAAACTTTAAAGAAAAACCCGCCGAGCCGACCTTGCGCTGTGTGTGTGGGTGTCGCGCTACACATTTTTTCTACAACAAATCAAGAGGAACCAAATTTCGCTACAATAAGCAAACTGATAGAATTAGCCAATAATGAAGTAGAGCATCCTCCAAGTGGAGCGCCCAAATTCTTAATAGACACTCCTGAAGTATTAATAGATGGAGAAAGTATAAAGAATCTGATTGAGTACAACGAGATATAAATTAACTAAGCTACAAAGGCTGAGACTGCGTAGTAGCATTGCCAAACTGTCAATACTATTGAAAGATATACAGACAAAATTAGAGGAACTGAAGATGATTTCGTTGATGTACTTTGATAATGTACATGAAACTGTTCGTGTTCCTTCAAGTTAAATAAAGGTTTATATGATCATTTGGCAGTTATCAATTATATAAGGTTTGCTGTTTTGTTTGGAATTACTGTTGGAGAATTAAAACGACATCATCACACAACTGTAAGCAAGGGTGAATTAAGAACCTGAAAATTATAAAGTCATTTAGGAAGTTAACACCTCATGAGATAGCCTGTACCAAGACCTAAATGATGACCAAGTAACAGAAAATGTCTGCCCATAAGGTGTCTCCCCGTAGTGGCTATCAAACTTTCAGCGTATTACGATCTTGGCGAAGAACGCTCCATGGCCTTATCAGCCATTAAGCAAATGCGCTGAGCGATTTTAGTGTTAATCTGTAGTCTGATGTCGGCCACACCCAAGATTAACCAACATGGTTATCGAGTAATCATTATCTCAGCCGTACCTTCCAAAGCAAGGAGGAACGGGTAACCAAATAGACATGACTACTTATCTCTGTGAGGAGTGTAAGAATGTTTGAAAAATGTCTGCTGCATATCAGAAAGAAATGTGTCGACCCGGAAATTCCAGGGAATCAGTACGTACAACAACTGAAAATGAGTACTGCCGTAGTAGAGAAGAGATTGAGAAGAGGTCGCCCAAATCCGTCCTGTGACAAATTCTACACCCCAAGGTAGAAGAGGTTTGTTTGTTTTGTTTTAAGGACCATTTTCAATGCACATGGTCAACTCCATCAGTGCTCCGATCTCCTCCTTGTGATCTCAGCACAGCGCACAAACTCTAAAGCACCACGAGAATCCCAATGTAAATTCTGACAGGGCAGTGGCCGTATGGACTACTCTTTGCGATTTTCAACAGCCGAAAAATTTTTAACGGGCGCAACTTGCAGACGGTATTTCTTATTTTTTTCGCCCTTATCCGTGAAGGCTAGGTATGTGATCTCACTACGCAGGGGATCAGGGGGAGTATGACATTATTAATTCCCAGTGGTTATGCAAATATTCCATCAAAACCATTCCCTGTACCGGGAACCGAACCCAGTACCTTTAGACTTAGAGACGAACGCCATACCTCTTAGCCACTCCAGCCCCAGAGTAGAGGAGGAACGAACAAGAAAAAAAAATGTGTTTAAAGGATTGTCGAAGAGCGCTTTCGAGCGCCGATGAAACATGTTAGTGTGCTCATATATTGATGGGTAAAATTATAATTAAAAGTGACAGAGCATATAAGTAGTCGATATTTTAGCATGTGCATAAACTCCATGTTATTAATTGTTTGTTTATTCTAAACATAGAAAACAAAAGCAATTTTAACAATTTAAAAAATTAACTAATACATGTAGATGAATCAATTATGCCTTAAATAACTATACATAATGAATTGATAAAATAAAATCAGTAATAAAAACATGTTTTTTAACTTTATAGTTTTTAAATATTTAAGTTGTTCCCCTGTAAAAAAAATTTGGATTCTTTCCCCTAACTACTCTATCTCGGCACGCTTAAAATATAACATGGTTATGTTTGTTTTTCCACTTATTTCCGAGATTCGACATCACGTCGCAACCTGACAAGAGGTGTGATCTCTCCGTTGTAAGTGGGATATATTGTGCAATTTTTTTTAACATTTTTAAGAAGTAAATTTATGTGAAAGACAACTAGCTGGCCGTTACGTCGTATGTTTATTCGAGTGTTTCTGCTTGTTCAATCCATATACTTATGCATGTATTGCAAAAGGGAGGGTAACCAGACACAGGAGGCCTAAACACACTTTAAGTACCCTGCAGGCTCACGTGACTGTAATAGCCCTCTACATATATTGCGTCAAAATGCCAGGAAAAAGACAGAACACCTTTCATCCAACCACCCTGGTGGATTGAGGATGTAGAAAAAGCATGGATAGAAAATGAAAGAGCGACGAAAGCACGAAAGATAAGTAAAATGAATAACGGAGGGGTTGAAGCCAAGGATCAAGTGTGGAAGGCCTTTGTGACACAGGTGGGTACGGAAAAGACCTTACAGAAATTCTGGTCATTACACCGACGAATGAATAGGAAAAATATAAGCCAACCAATACCTAATATTCCGAGCTGTAGACCGATGCAGATAAAGGACGTGCATTACTCAGTCGGTATATCACTCAGACGGATAAAGGTGATAAAGCTACCCGTCAAGAGATTAAGAATCGTGTGCTGGAAAATTGATTCAGAGGCCAGATATATATTCGACCTCATATCTGACGAAGACGTGATGTATACGTTAAAAATAAGTAGAAACACCGCTCCGGGTCCTATAATAATAATAATAATAATAGCCCCTTCAGTCATAACTGACTATGGGAATGCGCTCCTGAGGTGGCAGCCCTCAGCTGCTTATTTTCCTGGTGCTCCTTTCGACGTTTTCTCCTCACCTCTGCTTCTTGTGTGAGCCTCTCTTCGCCCAATCTGAGGTGGCGCCGTAAATAGCATCGCCACTTAGTGCGATCGGCAGCTTTATCCTCCCATGTTGCTGGATCCATGTCCAGTGCCCTCATATCTCTCTTGCACAGATCTTTGAACCTCAGCTGTGGTCGCCCAACTGTTCTCTTGCCCTCTGCTAATTGTCCGTAGAAGATATCTTTTGGGATGCGACCATCATCCATGTGGCGAACATGGCCAAGCCAGCGAAGTCTGCGCTGTCTAAGAAGCGTATACATACTTTGAAGGCCAGCACGTGACAACACCTCGACATTTGTCACTTTATCTTTCCACGAGATGCCGAGGATGCGGCGTAGACACCGCAAATGGAAGGTATTGAGCCTTCTTTCTTGTTTAGCATAGGTCGTCCAGGTCTCGCTGCCATATAGGAGTGTGCTGGTGACGCAGGCATTATATACCGCAGCTTTGGTCTTCATTGTGAGTTTAGAGTTTCCCCAAACACGCGATGCGAGGCGGGTAAAGGTAGCTGCAGCTTTGCCAATGCGGCTGTCGATTTCTGTATCCAGTGAGAGTTTGTCATTGATGGTAGACCCTAGGTATGTGAAGTGGTGCACCACTGCCAATTCATAGTTATCGATAGTGATAACTGGTGCAGCACCCATATCCTGACTCAGCACATTCGTTTTCTTTAGACTTATTGTGAGGCCAAAGTCCTTGCATGCTTTAGTGAAGCGATTCATCAAGCTCTGAAGCTCCTGTTGGCTTTGAGTGATGACTGCAGCATCATCAGCGAACAACAAGTCTCTTATAGTGACCCTTCTGATTTTTGTTTTTGCCTTCAGCCTTGAAAGATTAAACAGACGGCCATCTGACCTAGTGTGAAGGCATATTCCTTCAGTTGCATCTCTGAATGCATGTTTCAAGAGTAAGGCAAAGAAGATTCCGAAGAGGGTCGGAGCCAGAACACAGCCTTGTTTAACGCCACTTCGTATATCAAAGGGCTGTGACGTGCTTCCAGCATATTGGACTGTTCCCTTCATGCCGTCATGGAATGACTTTATCATTTCAAGCATTTTAGAAGGGCAGCCTATTTTCAGGAGGATTTTAAAGAGTCCATCCCTACTAACCAGGTCGAATGCTTTTGTGAGGTCTATAAAGGCAATATATAATGGTCTTTTCTGCTCTCTTGATTTTTCCTGAAGCTGGCGGAGAGAGAAGATCATGTCTGTTGTTGATCTGCCAGCTCGGAATCCACACTGTGACTCTGGATATATGCGCTCAGCTAACTTGTGTAGTCGCATTAAGATGACTTTGGCAAAAACCTTACCAACAATACTAAGGAGAGAGATGCCTCTGTAGTTATTGCAATCACTTCTGTCTCCTTTATTTTTATACAGTGTTACAATCTTGGCATCTCGCATGTCTTGAGGAATAGTTGTCTCTTCCCAGCACTGGCACAGCATCCTATGCAGGGGATGTAATAGCGTGCTCTTACAGCATTTGATTAAATCAGGAGGAATCCCATCACTGCCTGGTGCTTTGCCAGAGGCCAAGCTATCAATGGCCTTGCTGAGTTCCTCTAATGTTGGTTCGGCATCCAGCTCCTCCATAGTTGGCAGACTGTTGACACCATCAAGGGCTGCAGGCGTAACGGTATTGTCTCTAGCGTAAAGCTCAGAGTAGTGCTCGACCCACCTCTCCATCTGCTTACCCTTATCGGTTAGCTTCTCTCCGCTGATGATTTTTAGCGGTGCCGTCTTACTTTTATGGGGGCCAAGTGCTTTCTTTATACCGTCATACATTTGTCTAATGTTGCCTGTTTGCGCTGCGATCTGGATGCTCTCACTGAGCTGGAGCCAGTAGTCATTTGCACAGCGTCGAGCAGTTTGTTGAAGTTTGCTTCTCGTAGCCCTCAGGATCTGTAGGGTTCTGGCACTCGGTGAACGTTTGTATTCATTCACAGCACTGCGCTTAGCTTCAATGACAGGTGCCATCACATCTGATGAAGCATCAAACCAGTCATTTGACTTTGCTGTTTTCTTACCAAAGGTGGCAAGTGCAGTACTTTGAATGGTGTTCCGTAGATGCTCCCAGTTCTCTGTAATAGTATCACCATGCTGAGGGCTACTGAGCACTTTCTCGAAGGTCGCAGTGAATTGAGCGATCATGAAAGGGTCTGACATCTTGCTGGTATCAATGCGTGGTTTCCCTTCATGTCTGACACGATAGAGTTTTCTTGGTTGTGCTCTGATTTTGCAGCAAACCAAGGAGTGATCTGTATCACAATCTGCACTATGGTATGAGCGCGTGGAGAGCACAGACCTGAGGAGTGGCCTTCTGACGAGAATCAGGTCAAGTTGGTGCCAGTGCTTGGATCGTGGGTGTCTCCATGACACCTTATGCTGGGGTTTTGTCTGAAAGTAGGTGTTGGTCACGCAGAGGTCATGGTGGACGCACAACTCTAAGAGCCGTTGTCCATTTTCATTCATCTTGCCAATACCAAACCTGCCCAGACATGAAGGCCATGAAACATTATCGGCACCCACTCTAGCGTTAAAGTCACCAAGGAGAACAAGCTGTTCTTGCCTAGGTATGCTTTTGATAATTGCTGTTAGATTCTCGTAGAACTCATCTTTAGCTTCTGAGGAAGAGTACAGAGTAGGAGCATACACACTGACAAGGGTGATGGGACCTGTGCTAGTTTGCAGGCGGAGCGTTAACAGGCGTTCTGATCCATTCTTGCCTGGTTCAACCATTTTAGTTAGCGATTTTTTGACCGCAAAACCTACTCCGTGTTCTCTAGCTTTATTAAGATCTTTCCCTTGCCAATAAAATGTGTAGTCCTTCTCGCTCACCGTTCCAGAGCCCGCCAGGCGCGTTTCCTGAAGTGCAGCTATATCCACCTGAAGTCGTTTAAGCTCATCATTAATTATGACTGTCTTCCTTACATCGTTTACATCCTGTAGGTTTTCGGATAGTCCAGTCAACATAGTCCGGACGTTCCGGGTCCTAATGGTGTACATTATCAACACATCAAAGAGCTTGATGACAGAGGCATTATGCATGTAGTGATGGATTTCAACACCAGTATACAGAATGCTGAGGTGCCGGAAGACTGTCTATATAGTTACCTACGGCCACTTTCTAAACCTAGTAAAGAGCCCACACTGATTAGAAGCTATCGAATCTTCACATTGCAGAATGTCTAAGGCAAAGTTCTTGATAAGACAGTGGCGAAACAAGTAATGGAACACCTTGTAAATGCGCCATCTTACTTGACTCCCTGTGCAGTTATAGACCAATAAAAGTAACATGGGGTAACGATGGAACATTTGCGAGCTTGCACAAAATGCGCGAATCTGATGGGACGCTATTTTTGCTAATCCAAGGTATCTTGTTTACATTCCTCCGACAGTCCTTATCTTGTATATATTGCCGCTTTACTTACTAGCTTTATGCGAGAAGCAATGTATGAACCGTCTAAAGTGAAACACAAGAACAAATAATAACATTAGTAATTCATTATGCAAACGACGAAGTCACAATAGATCTAGAACGATTGACACATGCATTATTTGTTAACACTTCTGCTCTTTTGCTCGCTTCGATGCACATTTAAAAATTCAACATTGGAATATTGACTGCGAAGGTGGGAGGTTCGGTGGGTTATTATGCACCTTCAGATCACGTGATGTGTTTAGTACGTCTTTGACATCTTCTGGATCATTCAGTAGCTTGTGTGGCTTGTTTAACAATTTTTAGGTCCCAATCATAGCTTTTCCGACACACGTGAGCTCACGTCAGTAGGTCTCGTATCTTTTCTGCCACTTTTAAGTTGATATTAGTAAGTCCCATGGCTTATATGACACCTTTTAATTAACCAGTCGGTCACGCAGCCTATTTGGCACCTTTTAGTTTGCATCAATAAGTCTTTTAGCTTATTTGACACCTTTTAGTTCATATCAGTAGGTCCTGTACTTATTTCATACCTTTAGTTCATATCAGTAGGTCCTGTACTTATTTCATACCTTTTCCGACACACGTGAGTCACGTCAAGTAGGTCTCGTATCTTTTTCTGCCACTTTTAAGTACCGGTCACGCAGCCTATTTGGCACCTTTTAGTTTGCATCATCAGTAGGTCCAGTAACTATTTCATTTTAGTTCACGCACTTTTTCATACCTTTAGTTCACATCGTAGGTCATAACTAATTTTAGCATTTTGTTTTTAGGTTTCATAGCTTATTTGACACCTACTATATTCAGATCACAGGTTTTTTTATATTTGGAAATGCATCCTAATATAACCGAAAGACCGTGTGTCTAAGTTGAACGGGGCGCTGTTCGCTAAAACAAGGCAAAACTCCAAAATATTGTTTAAATATTTGACACCTCTAGACATCAGTAGATTTTCTAGCTTATTTGACACCTTCAGTTCACGGCAGTAGGTCCCGTAGCTTTTTTGACACCTTCATTTTACAGCAGTAAGTCCCGTAGCTTATTTGACACCTTTTAGTTAACATCAATAGGTCCCAGGCTTATTTGACATATTCAGTCCATATCAATCATCATCATCATAACCCTCCCCTCCCAAAGGAGCATAGGCCTTCAACAAACACATGCCAAGTCCTCCTGTCACGTGCCATCATCTCAAGTTCTTTCCACGTTCTCCTCATCATTTTTACCTCTGTTTCCAGCTCCATGTGCTTCTTGGTCTACCTCTGCCTCTCTTGCCCTGGGGGTTCCAGAACAAGGACTGCCTTGTAATACTATCAACAGGTTTCCTCAGGTTTCCATATGAATAGGTTCCGTAAATTATTGGACACCCTTTAGTTCACATCAGTAGGTCCTGTAACTTCTTTGACACATTTTAGTTCATGTCAGTATGTCCGGTAACTTATCTGACACATTTTAGTTCACGTCAGTTTGTCCCGTAACTTATTTGACACATTTTATTTCACGTCAGTTGGTCCCGTAACTTATTTGACACATTTTAGTTCACGTCAGTAGGTCGCGTAACCTATCGTACACAGTTTAGTTCACACCTGTAACTTACGTAGCTTGTTTGTCACCTTCTGCACCTGTAGAAATAAACGCTCAGCCAATCGACACTATAATCTCATATCGGTATACCTCTGTGAACATGCCCAAGAACGCATTAATCCTTTTATGTCAATTTCTCACCAGGAAACCCCACGACCAACACGTGTAGACGACAGCAGTAGTTTAAAAGACTGTTAAATGTATAGAATATCTCAGTTAAATATAATTTAGGTCTCAGAGTGAGAAAACAATCGATAAAACCTTTTTTGATCTACCCTCTAGAAACTCCATCTTCATTATGTTTACCTTCAGTTGATACAAAAGCCACATAACGCGTCTTTGCCGGAACAAAGTCTACATGACCGAATTCTGTTATTGTATTTGTTTCTATTTGTTTAATGTCTTTGTGTTTGTATTTATGTATTGTTATCCTTTAGGATGGAAACTCGGTCTTTGATGTTCACATCATTGTTGCACGCAATTTAAACAGTCTTTTGACACTTTCAGGTGACAACCATTTTAATACAGCCTTCAGTTTGTTTGTCCAGTTCGGAAACAAATACATGCCAGATATTTTTTGGAGTTTGGCACTGTGGAAATTATAAATAGAACAATAGCGCTTCTACAGAAAAGTTTTGTTAATGTTAATCAGAATTTACGACATTGCACTCCGGGCAAACCCATAGGTGCTCAGTCTCCCTCAGCAAATGTCGGTATGAATGCTAATTGTTCCTTTTGCGCGCTGGTTGTATACACGGTCTATGCGTCCTCTCATACGTCCATCCCATCCAACAGGCCTAGAATATGGCAAGCACTTATAACAATCAGTCCATGGCATGAACTTCACAGCAAGATTGCTGGCAAGAGAAAAATATCTCCGTCCTACTCAGACACTGGCTAGAATCTGACTGACTCCTTTTTCACCTGATTATTTCCGGCTTCCGGTAGACACCTACTCGCCAGTGTTGCCAAATGTCAGCGTTGCCAGGCTGCCTTTTTGTACCGCAGATGCACTGCGAAATAGCGCCGTGACAGTGTTAGAAAAATTATGAAATACTAAAACATAAATATTATTTTTACTTATTGTAAATCTGGTCTAAAATTTATTAAACGACCCATTTCTTTTAGAGCGTCAATATTACATGGCTTTCTGCCTGTTAATTTAGTGCAATCAATTTCTTCAATTTGTATGCCATCTAGAGATCGAACTGGACTTTCCCTTGATTCACAATTGTATAACTTGGATTGCTTTCCTTGATTTAGCTAGACACTTGGTTGAGTACTGCCCTGTTTTACGCATAGAAAAAAAATTAAGCACACCACGTTCTCTTGAATTTTTAATTAACTTGATTATGGCCCCTGATTTGTTTACATATCTTTACGAAAAACATTAATTACTCATAATGTCATAATTACAATATTAAATTATTAATAATTGACTGATTATTGTATTGTGATCGGGAATACACAACTAAGCAAAGTTTCATATATATATATTGCCTATCTGGAAGTGATTTTAAAGTGACATGAAATTGACAGGAAAGATATTGTCCGCAGATGTGGAGATAAAGATACATTGGAAATAAAATATTATCACAAGAAATTCTGAATATCATATATGTATCTATTGCTGTTGTTGTTGTTGTCCTGCTGGAGTATGGATCTGTCATTACAGATGGTCCCCTATGGAGATTACTACAACAGGGCGAGACATCTTACAGTGGTGATATATGTATCTATTCGTTTAATGAGATGAGATTACTACAACAGGGCGAGACATCTTACAGTGGTGATATATGTATCTATTCGTTTAATGAGATGAGATTACTACAACAGGGCGAGACATCTTACAGTGGTGATATATGTATCTATTCGTTTAATGAGATGAGATTACTACAACAGGGCGAGACATCTTACAGTGGTGATATATGTATCTATTCGTTTAATGAGATGAGATTACTACAACATGGCGACACATCTTACAGTGGTGATATATGTATCTATTCGTTTAATGAGATGAGATTGCCAGCTCCAGTGTACAACTAATACTAGTTGTCTTTTACCTTAGAGAGTAAATACTAGTTGTCTTTTACCTTAGAGAGTAGCAGTGTTATACTTTCCGTGTTCCCTCAGAGACCCTGGGGAAGTACATGGAACACAACATGTTGTCTCATAACGGATACCACAGTATGGGAGTGAAGAGTTAGAGACTTCACTATACTAAGTCCAGCTGTATGAGACGAGGCGATCATAACCCTTCCTCGCTGGCTGTGCCTTCCCCAACTCAAAAAAGTGTCATGTGCCAATTTACAGCTGGATAGACTGGTATGACCCTACCACGTTTCGATCCCAACTTCCAGGAACTTGGCTTCAGGAGGCGAGAACGAACGAACGAACGAATGAACGAACTTTATTTTCAAAGGGTTAAGAATTGGGCACGCAGGCCCGTCTGACATTCTGCCCTTCCTCTCTCTCTCATCATGTATACTAATATCCTTTCATCCTCACATTTACTTTAAGCATTATTAAGGCATTTATCATTATAAAAGTAATATTACATTTGCAATAATCATCAAAATTAAAGTGTTTTTAAAATAAAATAAAAATAATAAAAAACCAAAAAAAAAAATTAATAATAATAATGAATTTGAAAAAAATAAATAAATATACTGTTCAAAAAAAAAAGAAACGCACAGCTATCCGAGGGCGCGTTTTTATGAGTTTGTAAGTAAAATTTGGTGCTAGGGTATATAAAAACCAGCCTCAAATGTTCTTTACAGTGTCACATGCATGTGTTGACCTGAATTGCGTTCGTTTTTGTAATCGTTACAACGCAGTGGTCAATAGTGTATATGACGCAATTTTTGACGACAGCTCATGTTGCGCGCACGTGAAAGCAACAACATTTGGTGTGAACACTATTCACTGACTACGCAACTGAAAACCTATAAAAGGATAAAGCTACACACAAAAAATTCAGTTAATTTTCAAGCAGACATTTATGCCGTCTCTATCGATAAATTTAAGGAACATTGCTATTGGCCGTTTGCACGCAGGCAAAAGTCAAAGTCAGGTTGCCAGGCATCTAAACGTGCATCAGAGTACCATCAGTCAACTTTGGCACCGGTTTTATACATCCATCCATGCCCAGAAGATGCCAGTCGCTGATCGATGCAAGTGGAGGCCACACACCATACTAACGGGAAAGCCCGTACGCCAAAAACTCTCGTGACCCAGATGCAAAACAACTGTCAATTGATTGGCTGAACCCTAAGGTATTCTTTTGTGCAATTTGAACAATTAACTCATTAAATTAAAAAAGTTATTGAATGTCAAAATTGTGGCTATGTGTGTGCCTTCAGTAGCTATGCGTTTCTTTTTTTGAACAGTATAATTCAAATGGCGCAAACTCCGTATTTTCGTTGGGAATTTCTCTATAGGCGAAGAGAATAGCGGGTAATACTCTATCCCAATCTTGTGGATACTTACTCGTAACCTTTCCCAACATTTGTTTTAAACTTCAGTTAATCTTTCTATACTGTCCAGAAAAGAGAAACGCTTAGCTACTGAAGGCACACACATAGCCATAATTTTGACATTCAATAACTTTTTTAATTTAATGAGTTAATTGTTCAAATTGCACAAAAGAATACCTTAGGGTTCAACCAATCAATTGACAGTTGTTTTGCATCTGGGTCACGAGAGTTTTTGGTGTATGGGCTTTCCCGTTAGTATGGTGTGTGGCCTCCTCTTGCATCGATCAGCGACTGGCATCTTCTGGGCATGGATGTATAAAACCGGTGCCAAAGTCGACTGATGGTACTCTGATGCACGTTTAGATGCCTGGCAACCTGACTTTGACTTTCGCCTGCGTGCATACGGCCAATAGCAATGTTCCTTAAATTTATCGATAGAGACGGCATAAATGTCTGCTTGAAAATTAACTGAATTTTTTGTGTGTAGCGTTATCCTTTTATAGGGTTTCAGTTGCGTAGTCAGTGAATAGTGTTCACCCCAAATGTTGTTGCTTTCACGTGCGCGCAACATGAGCTGTGGTCAAAAATTGCGTCATATACACTATTGACCACTGCGTTGTAACGATTACAAAAACGAACGCAATTCAGGTCAACACGTGCATGCGACACTGTAAAGAACATTTGAGGCTGGTTTTTATATACCCTAACACCAAATTTTACTTACAAACTCATAAAAACGCGCCCTCGGATAGCTATGCGTTTCTTTTTTTGAACAGTATAAATAAAAAAATAAAATAAAAAATAAAAAATAAAATTAAAATTAAAAAAAATAAAATAAAATAAAATAAAATAAAACAACAACAAAAAACAATAACAAAAAGACATAAGAATCGAATTCTTCGTACTGTAAATTAGTGATTTGAGACATATTCAGAGGTATGTTATGAGAACTTGTAAAATGTTCATACGGTGTTCAACTGAATGACTCGGGGACTTTTTTTTTTTTTAAGGTTCATCAAGATGAGGTGGGTAAACAGTTACTTTCCTCGCTGTCTTTGCGTCCCAAACTCAAGACCAGAATCAGACAAGATCGATAGTTAGATAGACATATATGAAAGCAATTAATTTGCCAAGGGTTGAAAATCGGACACAGTCCCCTCTTGTATTCTTCCATCCTCTTGCTCATCTTTTATTACTGTTACTCAACATTCTCCAGCGTACTGAAAGTATTAATTTAAGGGCAGTGCAACATTACAAGGAAGTATAACAGCATATATTAACAGTAAAATATATAAATTAAAAAATGATATGGTATGAAATCATTAACAGTACCTGATCATAAAATTAAGAATAGAAGTTATTAAGAATATAATATTAAGAATAAGTATATTGTAATGAAAACTAGATCATCAGAGCCTCCATACAGTATATTAGATAAAAGTACAACACAATCAGTTAGGGTGGCATATAATCAGCACTCTTAAAGTATTTGAACAGTATACGATTGTATGAGTAAGGACTTTGCGTGTTTTTCAGGTCATTGGGAAGATTGTTCCAAAGATGAGCAGCAGAGTAAGCCAAACTAGTTTTAAATAGGTCAAGTCTGGGCTTGGGTACCTGTAATTTGTTTAAGCGCTGACTACGTCTGTCATTGTATTTTAAAAGCGGCCAAAGATACTTTGGAGCATTCTGTGACAGGATTTTGTGAATAAATTTCCCTCTGTTAAAGAGGAAGCGCTTCCTGAGGGGTAATATTTGAAGATAATTATATAAAATCTATAAAATGTGATTGGTGTTTATCAGCAACAAGGCGCATTGCGCGTTTTTGAAGTGAGTGGAGCCTTTGTGTGTTGGAGACAGAACAACCATCCCAGATTGTGGAACAATAGTCTAGATGCGTTTGTATATGAAATATGTAGAACATTTTCCTTGCCTCTTCATCCAGGAAATGTTTAATTTTGGCTAATTGGTAAACTTGTTGTGCTGTTAGCTTTGTGAGTGCATGTACATATGAGTTCCAACTTAGGTGTTGGTCAACAGTGATACCTAGAGTTCTGTGTTCATTTACGTTTTCAATTAGTGATGTTCCAATGAAGAGCTGAAGTGTTGTTTTCTGCAAGTTTTGTAGTTTTTGTCTGGTTGATATTAACATACATTTTGTTTTACTAATATTTATTTGCATGCGATTCTCGTTGCTCCACGAAATAAGATTATGTTTATCGTTTTGTAAAGATTGTTCTAGTGTGGTGCAACATTTATCACTAGTATAGACAGTACAGTCATCGGCAAAAAGGTCACATGATGATTGTTTGAAGTATAGAGGAAGATCATTAATATATGCGGTAAATAGAAGAGGGCCTAGAATAGAGCCCTGAGGAACACCTGTATGGACAACGGTTGGGTTCGAGAGCTCTAACTACTGAAATAAACGCACTCTCCAAGTAAGAGTATTCATAATACAACCAAGTTGTGTTACCTTTTTTGCGTATCCAAACTGAACATATTAAAACAAGAACTGAAATGGCGCAAACATTTGTTGTAAATACATATGCATCCACGCTCTAAGCGATGGAGAGTTGAGTGTGAACCCTGGAGGGCAATTTGGTTCGAGCCTCACTTTACACGGGGGCCTCAATTCAGGCTCATTTACATTATAATATTTTTTTTTACCCGCCTTTCCTAAAACAAATAGGGGCCCTCATATTTTAAAATGGCACGGATTTGATCTGTGCACTCGAAGAACCGTCTTTCCCTTTTATATTCTCAGCCACCATGGATCCAAGGCTGTAGCTCCACCCCCAGACCTCCCCCCCCCTCTCTTTGTAAGACTCCGTGGCCACATCTTTCACATCTTTTTATAGCTATGGTTTACATAACAATTAGGTGTGCATGATTTTGTTGCCAGGGTCAAGGATAAAGTCACGCTGGCTCCTCGGGTAAGTCGTAACAGCCGTCAAATGCAGCTGGGTCCCTTGCGGGAAGCAAGAATCTAAGCTTGGAGTGGTGGTTTTCTGTAAAAGCTTTTTTACACGATGAGGTTGACATCAACATATACCTCCGACTAGTCCTCCAGACCCTGTCGTGCAGCTAATCCTCTTGCACGAAGTCTGCATCGAAACATTCACGTGCTCTTAAAGCAGTGGTTTTTGTAACATTGTGTTTACATGTTAAGGTTGCCTAAATCTATGTACAAACTCAAACTACTTCCTCAGGCCATGCCGTAACAGTCACAACTACAGATGGTCGTCTTGACCATCGGCACACTAGGGGTGATGTGATCAACATCGCGCCGGCCGAGTTAACCTTCCCAGAGTTGCTCTGGTACCAAATTCATGAGGCTGGGTCGACCCCGGAGCCGTTTGCGGTCTAAAAAATCCCACCTCAACTGGTGATTAAACCATGGACCACCGAGCTAGGAAGCTAGTGCGCTAACCATTGCACTAACCACTGCGCTACCACGGATCCCCTCTTGCACAAAGCTTGCAGTTAACCAGTCATAAGTTCTTACACCAGTGGTTTCTGTAACAATGCATGTTACATCATGAGGTTGCCAGTTACATATCACAATCTCATATTAGTGGCCTCTTACCCGATCCTAAAGAGCAATGTCCCTATTCTTTGTTTGTCTCATCAGAGAACCCCCCCCACGCCCCGCCCCGCGCCCCCCCCCCCCCCCCACCCCCCCCCCCCCCCCCCCCCACCCCCCCCCCCCCGGAACTACATGTCGACAACAGTGTCCACTACCTTCAGTGTCTAGATATATTCCTTCACTTGTACACATGCTCAAGAGAATAACGTTAATATATTTCCTCTAACATCACCTTTTAGATTGCTCCCCAAATCATATTACATTATTTCCAGAAATCCAGAGGGTCAGCGGATTCTTCACGCTTGCACTGTTATTGATGAAATATGCATTTATCTGTCTTGGACTGACTAATAAAAATATTTTGTTAATGGTACTTTCAGGTGAATGGAAGCAGTGGTTGTTCCAATTGGTTTTGCCTGGTGGGGATGTCTATAATTAATATAGTGGTTACACTTGTCCCTAGCGGCACACAAGGGTTTCAGATGATAATTGTGTGGACAGCAACAACTGTGTTCGTTATTCATTGTCAAGATTAAACGAACGATACAAAAATATTTAAGTGCTTTACGTGTGCCAAATTAGAAAATACAATTTATAAGAACGTTATTGTTATTGGAAGTTATAAAAATATCCGTTTTATTGTAAACATTTTTTCTAAAAAAATGTCCAGTATTTAGTAAAAAAAAAATAATTAAATAACAAATAACATTGAAAACAAAATACAATAAAATTAAAATTATAAATGTGTGTGTGTATTTTTTTTTTTTTTAGTTATGCAATATGCTGAATGATTTTAGTATTGATGTCTGTGGTAGATTTTATTAGTTCGTTCTAGGACGATACTATCAACTTAACATTAAGCCCTTCTTCGCTTATCGTAAGTTTTCACATACAGCAGACTGAGAAAACACATCTGTCATATCCAGCTGTTGTATGGGTGTCGTGATAATTATTGCGAAGGAAATTGTTCTTTCCGATAGTAACATCACCTAGTGCCAAGAATAAACAACTCTAGATATTTAATGGACAGACAACAATATCCCCATCTGGCTATTCAGGGCATGCACATTCATACCATAATACCTGCCGTAAGTACTTCGGTCGGTCGGTAGTCACATTTTGAACACCGTCATTTGCGCACTTTTTCTATTTTCGAGAGAGTACATTAACGTTCAACCACAGCTAAGGGGGTGCAACTGTGGTTGAAAGTTAGACAATAATTGTATTGTTTCCCCTTATATATACTCTCCCGAAAATGGAAAAAAAAGTGCGCAAATGAAGGTGTGCATGAACAGTTTGATTATGGAAAGAAGCCAATAACACTATTGATAAACAGTACATGAACTGGAGTTTCGGCAAACTTCAAACGTTGTTCTCAGAGGCAGTAAGTCGAACAGGGCAAGATTTTAAAAGATGCGTGAACAATTACGAGAAATGTTGTCATAAAAGAAATGTTAGTTTTTTGTCAATGTACGGTCCAGTACATCATTATCACTGCTCCAATTGTGATTTAGGTAAGGTTAATACATGTCTTCATATTTAATACATCTATATAATTTTCACTACAAATATCTAATCACGGTCGCCTGCAATAAAATGACCATAGTAGTGATAGTACCGTAATACATGTAACAGAAACAACACACTATAATTAATAACATGTCAATGTTTAAACACAGTTTCCCTGCTTTGTGACGTCCAGCTTTGTGAAATTGAAACTATTCAAACACCTTTTCTCATTCGTGGGGATGGCCTTCAGATATGCCCCAAGCTGGGAAAGGATCGGAATTTGAAGCGTGCGCGCAAATGAAGTTGGAATGGTAGGGAGTAACAGTAAGGCATGAAGCAAAAGACAGTGAGAGAGAAAGAGAGAGAAAGAGAGAAAGGAAGATATATATATATATATATATATATATATATATATATATATATATATATATAGAGAGAGAGAGAGAGAGAGAGAGAGAGAGAGAGAGAGAGAGAGAGACATTGACGATTGTTCAACGGAGAATAATAGTCGTTTTAATATATTTACGGAAAATTGGTATATGTGAATATGTGATAAACGAGCGCCAAATCTTATACCTCTCTTTTCCATCATCTTCCGTCATTGCATTTTTAACCACATTTCGCTCTTTCATCGCTGCTAAAGTTAATCTTTTAATCACCACTGGACTTTATCACGCTTTTGACTTTTTCCGACAACTGCTGTGATCGTGACGACCCCAGATTTCTTTGTGAGAAATCTGGTGAAACACACATGGGCTTGGTACAACTTTTTTGAAGTAGTCCGTGTGCAATGAAGATAATCCTTCAAACCACACCAAACCAAACAACTTCTTTGATATTTCTTTCCCCCTGTAAATATTGTCAGTCATACCACCTTGGTCTTGTTGAAGGAGCCGACTGGACAACAGAGTTTACCCTTTTCATGGGTAGTCCGCTGTCCAAACAGACGACATATCACCACATTGGGGAAGAATGGACACACACAAACAATATACTCCGGACGAGGCACATCAAAGACCCGTGACACGGACAATATTTGGTTCCAGATAGTAGTCGACGGTAGATATGAAACAAGGATAAAGGAAGCCGCAGGAACAACAAATAATGAAATAAAATTGACACGCAAAGCGATAAAACAGGCAAAGCTTTGTGATAGTTAGAAGGCAGGTGATTTTGTTTGTTTTAGTCGGCCAATCAACAAACTCCTGTTTGTCGTGCAAAACTGCATTGACAGTTTGTATCGAATAGCCCATTTCACTTTAGCCAGTGATAATCACTCACACGGGGCAAAAGAGATCCAAGGCCTGGGCGACCACATGGGCTCTTGGTAATTGGTTTATGGGCGGAGGTATACGTCACCGGTTCTCTAGATCCATCTTGGAAGTGTTTGAAATATAATGTAGTGTAATGTTCCCTGGGGATGGGTATAAAGTTTTCAACAGCGTGGTGTAGAGAATATCGCAGAACATTACCTGCTATTAATTCAGTGTGGATAAAATAATTAATATCTGTTATGTATTGTGTTCTTAAAGGAGTTTGCGAACGGAAAAAAGGAGGTGAGCGAATCTTTTAAAAACTATTAAATGTTTTCTTAGTCTTTAGTTAAGATCACTTTTGCACTTATCATAGCTAAATGTGCAGAAGACAGTTTTCCAATTATGGCTTCTTATAAATGATTATAAATCAAAAGATTTTCCTCTAAGATGATAAGAGGTAATTGATAGTTCATAGTTCACTTCATTTACATTGTTAGATCATCCGTAGACATTTGCATGTGCACACACTCCAATGCGCAATCTATTTAACACTTATCAGGTGCATCTCATGTCATACATAATTACTAGAGAATTGAAAACATCATTTTTGAGTAGTATAAAAGAAAGTCAACCACTGATATTAAGTGTGAAAACTTATGCAGACTTTTGTGTGCCTTCAGTCCAACAGAGATCTGAGTCTACCCCTTACGTGTTTGACGTCTAACCAGAAAGACGCTAGTGTGCGTCTGGAAAACATAATTTGCCATTTAGGATATACTTCACTTCCTAAGTTAAAAGGGACGCTTTCTAGCCCGCGATTAAAGGGTGGACGCAGCATTTTCATTCACCTTTTATCAGGTGCTCACAAGTTGATTACATATTCAAAATATCAAGTTCAACTCATTCACAAGAGCGGATTTGGGAATCAAGATTCCATATTTACAAGTTGATTCGCATATTTAGCTAGCAAGCTCAACTTACACAAAAGCATATTTTATGATCAACCTAAAGAAGACAGAGGTCATGACGCTCAATGTGAGCAACCCTGAGCCCATATCAGTAAGGAATCAGCAACTGGTACAGACTGATGCCTTCACATACCTAGGATGCATAGTAACACCAGACGGCGGAGCAAGCAAAGACATCAACAAGAGAATGAACAAAGCAAGAACAGCCTTTTTTAGTCTAAACAACATCTTGAAGTCCTCTCAGTACAGCACAAGCACAAAATTAGGATTATATCAGAACTGTGCGCTTTCTGTGCTTCTCTATGGCGCGGAAGGCTGGAGAGTTACAGAGAAGGAAATGTCGAAATTGTCCTCTTTTCACACAACATGCCTAAAAAAATTCTCCGAATCTTTTTGCCGAATATCATCACCAACAAAGATCTGCTTACTCGGAGCAAGCAAGAGGACATGCACACCATCATAGCTGGCAGACGCTGCAGCTGGGTTGGCCATGTCCTCAGAAGAGAACCCGATGCCATCACAAGAACAGAAATGCTATGGACCTCTGAAGGAAAACGAAAGAGAGGACAACCAAAAACAACCTGGCGGAGGACTGTGGAGGCTGAGATGCAAAGAATGAACCACAGTTGGGGCACTGTACGAAGGATGACCGACTACCGAGCAAAGCGGAATCAATTAGTTGTTGCCCTACAAGACGCCACCAGGCGTAATGGCCCCTGACTGCTTTGACGGTTGGCGGTTAAGGATCAAAGAAGAAGAAGAAGAACATTTTATGAAGCAAGATTTCATATTTATGTAACCAGATGACCTACGCTAACGCTAGTAACACACGTTAACGTAATAAATAAAGACAGAATAAATTACTAAATGCATCATAGAAATCAAAGCACAAAACTTTGTCTAACTGTGTTCCCTTACGTTTTGGCGGGAGTTGCAAAGCAACGCTCCAAAGAGGACTACATAACCTCATTTGCGTGAGCTTATTTAAATTCTGTGATAAGTAGGTAACGATATCTGTAGCTGATGAAATAAATCTTTACAATTTGTATAATAATAATAATAATAAATTCTTTAAGCACCAAACACGGCGCATAAGGCAGAAACCAGTGCTCTCCAGGTTGTTCGTTGTGACGCCACTCCTCTTAGCTCTTGCACATTATTTAGGCCCAACGTTCTTCCTTCTCTTATTATTGTTCCTCTGAGTGTTTCTTTTGGTCTTCCTTTTTTCCTCTTACCCTCAGGAACCCAAGTGAGCGCCTGTAGTGGTATTCTGTCGTTTTGCATTCGTAGGACATGACCGATATATGACCATCGTCTTTTCCTTATATAGTCGGAGACATATTTCTGCCTAGAGTCTTCTCTTATTTGTCGATTAGTCTTGAATTCTTTCCAACTGATGTTCATGAGTTTTCTAAGACATTTGTTCTCGAATGTATTCAGCTTGTTCTCCAATGATTTTGTTATTTTCCAACTCTCACAGCCGTATGTTAACACTGAGATAACATTTGAATTAAACAGACGAAGCTTGGTATGTATATTCAATGATCGTAATTTCCAAATGTTAGATAATCTATTGAAGGCGCTAGCTGCCAAAGCAATTCTAGTATGGATTTCTCTTGTTGTGTCACCATCCTGAGTCATTTTACTGCCTAAATAATTGAAACTTTCAACTTTCTGCAGTTTTTCCCCGTTCAAGATGATATCAAAGGTCTCGTTAGAAAAGTTCATAGCTTTAGTTTTAGAGGCATTTATTTGGAGACCTATTTTAACCGAGAGATGACACAAATTAGAAGAAAAATTAGATGACATAATATCAATTTGTATAACCAATGAAAAATGCTCTAAGTCGGCAAGCCACGCACCACTTATGAGATTTGAAAAATAATTTATTTTCTTAGTTAGTTGGGTCTAGAGATCCATAGCACAAGGACGTGATTATATCTGATGATGTAGCAACCAGGCGCTAACCCAGACTGTCACAAAAGTCCGGCTCAGTCTTTGAGAATCTCAAAACATTTATTATACTGTGGTTTACTGTATATTGTCAATGGTTTTAACCTCATAGTTAAGAACAAGATTTTATGTGAAATCGTAATTGTGACTATTATATATAAGTAGACAACCGTTCTGACTGAATATCGATGCTGACTGTATAATTATTACTTTCCGCTAGAAAAGTTGTAGCTATGAACCAATGTAGCAACGGAATAGCAGTGATAAGCAAACTGATATAATTAGCCATTGATAAAGTAGAGGTTCCTCCAAATGGAGCGCCCAAATCAGTAATAGACACTTCTGAAGTATTAGTAGATGGGGAAAGTATAAAGAATCTGATTGAGTACAACGAGGAATAAAATAATCAAGCTACAAAGGGTGAAACTGCGGAGTAGCATTGCCAAACTGTCAATAATATTGAAAGATATACAGACAAAATTAGAGGATCTGAAGAAGATGATTTCGTTGATGTTGTATGATAATATACTTGAAACTGTTCGTGTTCCTTTAAGGCGAATAAAGGTTTATATGATCACTTGGCAGTTATCAATTATATATGGTTTGCTGTTTTATTTGGAATTACTGTTGGAGAATTAAAACGAAATAATCAAACAACTGTAAGAAAGGGTGAATTAAGAACCTGGAAATCATAGTCATTTAGGAAGTTAACACCTCGGGCGATAGCCTGTACCAAGACCTAAATGATGACCAAGTAACAGAAGATGTCTGCACATAAGGTGTCTCCCCGTAGTGGCTATCAAACTTTCAGCGTATTACGATCTTGGCGAAGAACGCAACATGGCCTTATTAGCAAATAAGCAAATGCGCTGAGCGATTTTAGTGTTAATCTGTAGTCTGATGTCGGCCACACCCGTGATTAATCAACATGGTTATCGAGTAATTATTATCTCAGCCGTTCCTTCCAAAGCAGGGAGGAACGGGTAACCAAACAGACATGACGACTTATGTCTTTGAGGAGTGTAAGAATGTTTGAAAATACAAAATGTCTGCTACATAGCAGAAAGAAGTGTGTCGACCAGGAAATTCCAGGTAATCAGTACGTACAGCAATTGAAAATGAGTACTGCCGTAGTAGAGAAGAGATTGAGAAGAAGTCGCGCCAATCTGTCCTGTGACAAATTCTAATCCCCAAGGTAGAAAAGGTGTTTTTGTTTTGTTTCAAGGACCATTTTCAATGCACACGGTCAACTCCATCAGTGCTCCGATCTCCTCCCTTAGATCACACAAGGAGGATCTCAGCACAGCGCACAAATTCTAAAGCACCACGAAGTTCCCAATGTAAATTATGCCAGGGTTCTACCAGCGCAGTGGCCGTATGGACTACTCTTTGCGATTTTCAACTGCCGAAGAATTTTTTAACGAGCGCAACTTGCAGGACCTCCTATTGTTTCACCCTTATCCGTGAAGACTAGGTATGTGATCTCACTACGCAGGAGATCAAGGGGAGTATGGCATTATTAGTTCTCAGTGCTTATGCAAATATTCCATCAAAATCATTCCCTGTACCGGGAACCGAACCCGGTACCTTTAGACTTAGAGACGAACGCCATACCTCTTAGCCACCTCGGCCCCAGGGTACAGGAGGAACGACCAAGAAAATGTGTTTAAAAGATTGTGGAAGTGCGCTTTCGAGCGCCGATGAAACATGTTAGTATGCACATCTGCGATTGCATGAACATAATCCAATAATAGTATCATTGAAAGTGACAGAGCATATAAGTGTTCACTACTTTATCATGTGCTTAAACTCGATTTTATTAAAAGTTTGTTTACTCTAAACATAGAAAACAAAAGATCATTTTGACAATTTAAAAAACGAACTAAGAAAAATATATGAATCTGTTATGCCTTAAATAACTTTATATAATGAATTAATAAAATTAAATAGGTAATGAAAATATGTTATTTAGTTTTATAGTTTTGAAAAAGTTAAGTTGTTTCCCTTCCAAAAAAAAATTGGATGCCTTCCCCTAACTTCTCTATCTGTGCTACTTAAAATATCACATGGTTATGTTTGTTTTTCCACTTATTTCCTAGATTATACATCACGTCGCAACCTGACAAGAGGTGTGATCTCTCCGTTGTAAGTGGGGTATATTGTGCCAATTTTTATAGCATTTTAACCACTGGGCTGTTATCTCTGTCCTTTTTTTTTAATTGGTGGGATTGGGAAAGGATATGGGGGGGGGGGGCGGGGGGCTTACTTTTGTATTAGCCATTAAGAAGTAAATTTATGTGAAAGACCGCTATCTGGCTATCTGGCAGTTACGTCGTACGTTTATTCGAGTGTTTCTACTTGTTCAATCCATATACTTATTTATTTATTGCAAAAGGGAGGGTAACCAGACACAGGCGGCCTAAACACACTTTAAGTACACTGCAGGCTCACATGACTATAAAAGCCCTCTACATATATTGCGTCAAAATGCCAGAAAAAATACAGATAGAACACATTTCATCCAACCACACTGGTGGTTTGAGGATGCAGAAAAAGCATGAATAGAAAATGAAAGAGCGATGAAAGCATAGACGAAAGCGCGAAAGAGAAGTGCAGTGAATAACGGAGGGGTTGAAGACAAGGACCAAGTGTGGAAGGCCTTCGTGACACAGGTTGGCACGGAAAAGACCTTACAGAAATTATGGTCCTTACATCGACGAATGTATAGGAACAATATAAGCCAACCCATACCTAATATTCTGAACTCCGCGGGAATGAGTCTGTAGACCGATGAAGATAAAGGACATGCATTATTCA
The DNA here is from genome assembly GCA_024509875.1 of Oreohelix idahoensis. Lineage (NCBI taxonomy): Eukaryota > Metazoa > Mollusca > Gastropoda > Stylommatophora > Oreohelicidae > Oreohelix > Oreohelix idahoensis. The sequence goes on along the minus strand of JAMPIV010018082.1, from coordinate 70,985 downwards.
GTCAGTATATCACTCAGTCGGTATATCACTCAGTCGGTATATCACTCAGTCGGTATATCACTCAGTCGGTATATCACTCAGTCGGTATATCACTCAGACGGATAAAGGTGATAAAACTGCTCGACAAGAGATTAAGAATCGTGTGCTGGAAAATGGATTCAGAGGCCAGATATATTTCGACCTCATATCTGACGAAGACGTTATGTATACGTTAAAACCAAGTAGAAACATTGCTCCGGGTCCTGATGGTGTACAGTTTCAACACATCAAAGAGCTTAATGACAGAGGCATTATGCATGTAGTGATGGATTTTAACACCAGTATACAGAATGCCGAGGTGCCGGAAAACTGGCTACATAATTACCTACGGCCACTTCCTAAACCTAGTAAAAACCCCACACTGCTTAGCAGCTATTGAATCATCACATTGCAGAATGTCTAAGACAAATTTCTTGAGAAGATAGTGGCGAGACAATTAATGAACCACCTTGAAAATACGCGTATCCTCCCTAACTCTCTGGGCAGTTATAGACCAATAAAAGTAACATGGGGTAACGCTGGAACATTTGCGAGCTTACACAAACTGCGCTAATCTCATTGGACGCTATTTCTGCTATTCCAAGGTATCTTGTTTACATTCCTCCGACAGTCCTTGTATATATTGCCGCTTTACTTACTAGCTTTATGCGAGAAGCAAAGTATGAACCTTCTAAAGTGAAACACAAGAACAAATAATAACATTAGTAATTCATTATGCAAACGACGAAGTCACAATAGAACTAGAACGATTGACACATGCATTATTTGTTAACACTTCTGCTCTTTTGCTTGCTTCGATGCACGTTTAAAAATTCAACATTGGAATATTGACGGCGAAGGTGGGAGCTTCTGTGGGTTATTATGCACCTTTTAGATCACGTGATGTGTTCAATACGTCTTTGACATCTTCTGGATCATTCAGTAGCTTGTGTGGCTTGTTTAACAATTTTTTGGTCATAGTCATAGTTTTTCGGACACATGTGAGCTCACATCAGTAGGTCTCGTATCGTATCTGCCACTTTTAAGTTGATATCAGTAAGTCCCGTGGCTTATATGATACCTTTTAATTAATCAATAGGTCACGTCGCGTATTTGGCACTTTTTAGTTCACATCAATAGGTCCCGTACTTTATTTGACACCTTTGAGTTCATATCAGTATTTCCTATACTTGTTTCATACCTTTAGTTCACATCTGTAGGTCTCTTAGCTTATTTGACACCTTTTAGTTCATACCAGTAGGTCCTGTACTTGTTTCATACCTTTAGTTCACATTAATAGGTCTCGTAGCTTGACACATTTTAGTTCATATCAGTAGGTCCTGTACTTGTTTCATACCTTTAGTTCACATCAGTATGTCCCGTAGCTTATTTGACACCTTTTAGATCATATCAGTATGTCCTGTATTTGTTTCATCCCTTTAGTTCACATCAATAGGTCCCGTAGCTTATTTGACATCTTTTAGTTCATATCAGAATGGCATGTACTTGTTTCATACCTGTAGTTCAAATCAATAGATACCGTAGCTTTTTTGACACTTTTTAGTTCATATCAGTATGTCCTGTACTTGTTTCATACCTTTAGTTCACATCAATAGGTCCCGTAGCTTATTTGACACCTTTTAGTTCACATCAGTAGGTCCGATAGCTAATTTGACGCCTTTTAGCTCGCATTAGTATGTCCCGTAACTTATTTGATACCTACTATATTCAGATCACAGGGTCTTTTATATTTGGAAATGCACCCTAATATAACCGACAGACCGTGAGTCTAAGTTGAACGGGGCGCACTTCGCTAAAACAAGGTAACACTCCAAAATAATGTTTAAAATATTTGACACCTTTAAACATCGGTAGATTCTTTAGCTTATTTGACACCTTCGGTTCACGTCAATAGGTCCCGTAACATATTTGACACCTTTAGTTCACGTCAGTAGGTGCCGTTGCTTATTTGACACCTTCAGATTACATCAGTAGGTCCCGTTGCATATTTGACACATTTTAGTTCACATCAATAGGTCCCGGACTTATTTGGCATATTCAGTTCACATCAATCTTATTCTTCTTCTTTGATCCTTAGCCGCCGACTATAAAAGCAGTCAGTGGCCGTCACGCCTAGTGGCGTCTTGTAGGGCAACAACAAATTGATTCCACTTTGCTCGGTCGGCGGCCATCCTTCGTACAGTGTCATAACTCTGGTTCATTCTTTGCATCTCAGCCTCCACAGCCCTCCGCCATGTTGGTTTTCTTCGGCCTCTCTTTCGTTTTCCTTCAGGGGTCCAAAGCATAGCTGTTTTTGTGATGGCATCGGGGTCTCTTCTGAGGACATGGCCTACCCAGCTCCAGCGTCTGCCAGCTACGATGGTGTGCATGTCATCTTGCTTGCTCCGAGTAAGCAGATCTTGCTTGGTGATGGTATTCGGCCAAAAGATTCGGTGAATTGTTCTTGGGCATGTTGTGTGAAATGAGGACAATTTCGACATTTCATTCTCTGTAACTCTCCAGCATTCCGCACCATAGAGAAGCACAGAAAGAACACAGCTCTGATACAATCTTAATTTTGTGCTTGTGCTATATTGAGAGGACTTACAGATGTTGTTAAGGCTTAAAAAAAAAGGCTTTATTGCCTTATTCATTCTGATGTTGATGTCTTTGCCTGCCCCGTCGACTGGTGTTACTTTCTATCCTAGGTATGTGAAGGCGTCTGTCTGTACCAGTTGCTGATTCCTTACTAATATGGGCTCAGGGTTGCTCACATTGAGCGTCATGACCTCTGACTTCTTTTAAATTGATGTTCAAGCCCACATGCTGGCTAAACTTATTAAGTCTATCCGTCTTTTCCTAGATGTGTTGATGTGAATGTGTTAGTAGTGCAATGTCATCTGCATATTCCAGATCTTCCAATGTAGAAAATGTAGTCCATCTTATTCCTCTTGGACTGCCCTCTGTTGTCTGGCGCATCAACCAATCTATGACTGTTAAAAATAGTATAATTTTAGTTCACATCAATAGGTCCAGGACTTATTTGACATATTCAGTCCACATCAGTAGGTTTCGTAAATTATTTGACACATTTTAGTTCACATCAGTAGGTCCTGTAACTTATTGACACCTTTAAGTTCACAGCAGTAGGTTCCGTAACTTATAGACACATTTTAGTTCACGTCAGTAGGTCCCGTAACTTATTGACACCTTTGAGTTCACATCAGTAGGTCCCGTCACTTATTTGACACATTTTAGTTCACATTAGTGGGTCTTGCAACTTATTTGACACATTTTAGTTCACGTCACTAGGTCTCATAACTTATCGGACACATTTTAGTTCACACCAGTAGGTCACGTAGCTTGTTTGCCACCTGCACCTGTAGAAATAAACGCTCAGCCAATCGACACTATAACCTCATATCGGTATATTAGACAAACATAAAGGTATGTTTTCGGGCACTCGTAAGAAATAAAGAAGTAGAACACTAGACAACAGAAAAACAACAGACTTGAGTGGCTTACCCAATATTTATTTACTGTTTACAGGCCTCGGGTTTCCCTTCCTTATATGTTATAAATGTTTATACAATACCAGAAACCTATCCTCTGTTCTATACTACTGTTCTTAAGTCTTCTATCATTTACTAGACACAGTATCAAGGTCTTTGTCTTGTGTGGACTGACATATACTGTATAATAGGGGAACGACAGAAGTGATTGCGTCATTAATAAGGCTAAGCTGCCCATTGTAAACTTCAGGATTTGTCTTGTGTTTCGCACTAATGACCGGTCAGTAAAGCATCTTTTTTTGGTGATGCCTAGCTGGCCGGGAGGATAGTGTGATTCGCTTGTATAGCTAGGCGGTGTTTTCGTACGGAAGGTCCGGGGCTCGAATCCTGGGTAAGCCACTCACGTCTGTTGTTTTTCTGTTGTCTAGTGTTCTACTTGTTTATTTCTTACGAGTGCCTGAAAACATACCTTTATGTTTGTCTAATATTTATTTACTGTTTACAGGCCTCGGGTTTCCCTTCCTTATATGTCATAACGGTATACCTCTGTGGACATGCCCGAGAACACACTAATCCTTTTCTCACCAGGAAACCGCCACGAACAACACGTGTAGACGACAGCAGTAGTTCAGAAGACTGTTAAACGTATCGTTTATCTCAGTTAAATATAATTTAGGTCTCAGCGTGAGAAAACAATCGATAAAACCTTCTTTGATCTACCCTATAGAAACTCCATCTTCATTATGTTTACCTCCAGGTGATACAAAAGCCACCTAATGCGTCTTTGCCGGAACAATGTCTACATGAGCGAATTATGTTATTGTATTTGTTTCTATTTGTTTAATGTCTTTGTGTTTGTATTTATGTATTTTTATCCTTTAAGATGGAAACTCGGTCTTTGATGTTCACATCATTGTTGCAAGCAATTTAAACAGTCTTTTGAACTTTCAGGTGACAACCATTTTAATACAGCTTTCAGTTTGTTTGTCCAGTTCGGAAACAAATACATGCCAGATATTTTTTGGAGTTTTGGCACTGTGGAAATTATAAATAGAACATTAGCTCTTCTACAGAAAACTATTTTTCATGTTAATGTAAATCAGAATGGACGTCATTGCACTCCGGACAAACCCATAGGTGCTCAGTCACCCTCAGCAAATGTCGGGATGAATGCTAATTGTTCCTGTTGTGCACTGGTTGTATACACGTAGATGCGTCCCCTCATACGTCCATCCCTACTGGTCTTACGTTTGATGCCAAATTCCAGCAGTCTTAGCCTTGTTGATTCATTGATTTCAGTGTCATTTTCTAATAGACGAACATGAATTGCCCTCAGTATTTCTTCCTTCTCCATGGTCAATGCACCTTTTACGGGTGTTCTTGAAGTTAGTCTGTCAGCTCTGTCATTGCCACGTACCCCGGCATGACCAGGGCAGAAGATCGATGTCAGTTCTTGAAGATTCGATGCTTCTATGGAGATTTTCCATTAATGTCGAAGCGAACCATTTTAGACCCTTCGAAGCATGGATTGTGAGTCTGATACAATAACTGCCTTTGTTAATAAAGTCTCAAACAGCCATCTCAAGGCTGCAGTAACTCCCTCTACCTCCATTCTCATGCTGGGGTTTTTTATCATGTAAGCCCCGCTATGTTCAGCGACAGTTCTGCCCTTTACTCTAGCAGAGTAGCCCCACCCTGATTTATTGCCACAGATTACAGACTGATCAGTGTAAACAATGGCATCATCATCACCAGCCTTATCATTTATAAGCTAATCAATTTCTAGCTCTGCTCTCCCGTTGGCCCAAGTTCTACATTCTCTACCAAGGCTGAAGTTTACTTGCTGATAGTTCATCCATCTCTCATCTGACTTACTCCACTCTTCTCCCTTGAATATATTTTCAACAACTGGGGTCACCTGTCTAATAGTCTCGTTTGCCTGCGCCATCCATGACCCCCCCCCCCCCCTTCTTTATTCTCTCTCCTTTGATATCAGCTACGTTCCCATGCAGGAGATGCCTTTTGTCTGTAGTTACACCCATATACGCTTTTACCTTGGCCATCGTATATCTGGATCTAATTGACAGCAATCCAAGCATGTGACGCATCAACACAATAAAGGTATTTCACGCGCAGCCCAAGACTATACGCATCCCTTCGTTTTGAATGCGTTCCAGTCGTTCACATTGTGACATTGACAGCGTGACTATTGCAAAGCCATACTCCACTACAAACAAGACCAGCTGATGATACAGGAAAAACAGTAGTCTCTGCTCCAGGTGCGCTGCAGCCATTGTTTTTAGCTCTACCAGACGTCTCTTGCACTTCTGTATGATGTGATCACCATGGTGCTTACACGATAGCCCAAAATCACACGTTACTCCAAGGTATTTCAACTTGTTCTGCCTTTCAATTTTCTGTTCCAGCTTTACCCCATGATACTTTTATTGGACTATAATTGCCCAAAGTATCAAGGAGGATGTGTCAATTTTCAAAGTGGTTCATTAATTGTCTCGACACAATCTTCTAAAGTAATTTGCCGTAGACATTCTGCAATGTGATGATTCGATAGCTGCTAAGCAGTGTGAGGTCTTTACCAGGTTCAGGAAGTGGCCGTAGGAAGCTGTGTAGCCAGTCTTCCGACATCTCAGCATTCTGTATACTGGTGTTAAAATCCATCACTACATTCGTTTTTTCATGTTTTATTTTAACAATTGATTGCTTTATAAAGTCTGAAATGGACATTCTATTTTGGTGTTCGTCTCTATGACATGACATCTGTATTTGAACTTGGTCTACTCCGTCAGCTCTCTCATAACCTACAACTATTTCTCTTTAAAGTTGGCGGTCCGTCTCAGGCTTTTCTCTCCACCACACAATTTCTCCTTCGAAGGGTTTAGTGACTGTCGTGTGGTTATTTGATGCTCTCCTCTCGTGGAGCTGACAATTGCCCAACCTCTTATTTCCATTCCTCCAGCTACTGTACCTTCATCGTTCTCATCGACTTTTGTTGAATCACCAGAGTAAGAGAGGTAGATCCCGCGACATGCACATTCAGGCATATTGGTAAAATATTGTTTGGCCCATATCTTCTTAACCATACTGCACACTAGGGGTATTGGGGTCAGCATCGCTCCGGGCGCCTTTAACCTTCCCAGAGTTGCTCTGGTACCTTATTCATGAGGCTAAAAGAAGTAGAAGGAGATCAAAACACACATGGAGAAAGGAACTGGAGCCATAAGAGAGTAATAAACACGACATATAAAGACCGTTAACGAATCGCACATGGCAGGAAGATCTAGTATAAATTCATTGACGACGTATGCTCCTTTGGAAGTCATAAGATAATTTTTGCGAAAGTGAAGTCACCCGTTATTATTCAATTATCTTCAGGTACTTCGATCGCTACCGGTTGCATTTGTTTTCCCCGATGGGCTGCATATTTTGTGCGTCTTAATATTTTTCTGACCTATCGCAATGTCTGCTCCATCTATCTGTTATCCTCTTCTTTAGACCAGTACTTCTTTGTTCGACACCTAGATAAATTAAGCTCTTTCCACGTTCAAGCTCTTTCCACGTTTTCCTCATCCTGGAAAGAGTTTGAGCTCATGTCACACTGTCGCCGTGAGGCTTGCGCTAGCATTATTCATGCTATGGTTAGAGTGAGTTAAATAGTTAAGACAGCTCACAGAAAAAATAATGAAAGGAAAAAATAATTATAACTGACAACAGCTCAAGATACAGCTCACGTTTACTAAAAGTGGGTGATCATCTAGAGATTTAAGTAGAATGTTCGAGAACAACAAAGCTCGATCAATAAATTTAATGAAAAAGAATTGAGTCAGCGAATCAGAGTGTGCGAGAAAAACGCACCACGCTGAGATGACCAGAGGTCATTAGTCTTGAGTTTGTCATCAGTGTATGATCACGGCTGAGAAGATTTGGAGCTGCTGAGCAGACGAGTTGTACCATCTGTGGTTTTACAGACAGGATATTTTGTTTTATGAGTATACACATATGTCCAGCCACTTTCAGCCAGTGTTAAACTATCGGAAGATAATTATTTTTGATCCTGTGGTTCACAGTGAGTGTTTATTTCTAAAGGAGATCAGCAATTATGATGTCCCGTAAGTATTGGATTGTGAATACATTATGCTCGAAATAGATTCTTATTTACAGGAAGGTATAGTAGAAGCACAATTTGCCGGTTCGCTATGAGAACTGTACGACTATGTATAAAGAAACGAAAGGCAATGAATATTTGAAGGAAGCTGTATATTATTAAGGAGCAACTTTAAGCTAAAAGGTTGATCTACGAGGACTTTAAGTGAAGATTGATCTAACTAGAAATAGATACGACTATATAAGAAACAGTGAGTGTCGACTGACATATGCGAACCACAAATATGCTCTCTCATGTGTAAGTATTTGACTGTGAACATATATATATATATATATTGCATCAGATTGGTTTTGTCTTCTAGTAAATGTTATAGAGGTATGCCCGACCAGGTTCACAAGGATAATCTATAAATATATATAAAAGATATGGTATGCTATTGAGGAGCATAGATACCACGAGTAAATGGTTGCAGATTTGGGAAGACTAAGAATGTCTACAGGAGATAATATGAGGAAGAGGAATATGAATGTTCACAAGACATAGAGCTCATGTACGATGTACCTCTGATATTCAAAGATCCAATTTATGATTATTTGCGAGCTCTATTATTTGAATTACTTGCCTTGCTGGTTAAAGGTATTAGGTGATTAAAAGTTTTGATAGATCAGCTAGGAGTCGTCTTCATATTTATAAGTTGCTGATCGTATGCCATGTACATTTAAACTACCACTATATGACGTCACTATTACATCAAAGAATGAATTGAACCAACCTGGGTTATGCAAGAAAAAGATAGTAATATCATCCAGGAATTTACACCTCTGGCTGAGTTGGCCAGTAAATGATAATAACTAAAACTTGGAAGATAAACACATAATAAGAAGACTACTGTGACGGTCACAACACGATAGGAGAATTGAACATCCTTTTGAGCACCACAAAGGTCCAAAGTAAGAAAAGCTTTGTGGTGTGCAAATACTGTCGTATCAGCAGGTATTCGTTGAAGACCTATGCTCCTTGCGGAGCTAAAGCTTACTGATGATAGATATATGTACATCAGCATTAAATCGTTCTGTTTGTATCCATCCCTGTCTACCCTTATATTCTGATATCCGTTTACCTTGAATCACCTCTATTGAGTTAGATTGCCTAACTTAGATATGTTTCTTGAATGCAGGTCACAGTGATATTTTCAGCTTGGAGCCTGGTTGCGAATACTCATGCCTTATTCAAGACTCCAGCGTTTCCTTGAAGGATCTTTAGCTTTATTGCTTTATTGATGTTTTGCTCTACAGTAATTTCCTATTTCACTAACACTATAAGCTTCTCTGGTCAAAACAGGGTTATCACCAACAGTCATCATTGTACCTTTTCGAGCCTTGGGAAGCGGCATTCCTTCCGCCCGGCTGGACTCTTCAAGGGGAATACTACATTTGTAATCGATATGTGGGATTTAAAAAAATATTTATTCTGAAATGCACCATTGCTCATCATAGATGACACTTCTGTGATTTCGTGCCACTCTTTGCGTGTCGTTGATTTGCTTCTGAAGGAAAATGTAAATGATCACAGGAGAATGAGAACCGCCGTCATGAAATGCAGCGGAAAGAGATCAATATAATTAAATTCTGCCATGTTTTGACGAATTACTTGTTCATATGTATATGTTTTTTTTATGTTTTTAAAAAGCAGTATTTTCTATAAAAAAAAACGTTGATGTAATTGTGATCATGGTTTGGTTTGGCTTTGTTTTAAGGACTATCTTCATTGCACACGGACTTCATCAGTGCTCCGATCTCCTCCCTTAGATCACACAAGTTGGATCTCAGCACAGTGCACGAACTCCGTAGCACCGGTGAGAATCCCAATGTGTGTTTATAGGAATCACACATTATATAAATATATTTGGGGAGTAGGGTTCTAATTTTTAAATTTTGCCAGGGCAGCGACATTATGGCCTACTCTTTACGATTTCCAACTGCTGTGGGATTTTTACTTTTTAATCAATAATTTGGTTTACGTACTCCAGACCTAACGGTCTTTTACGTTTGGACTTGCGCCCTAATATAACCGACTAGGTTGAACGGGACGCGCCTCGCCTAAACGAGGCAAAACGTTATTTTTTTTTATTTTTTAAATGTGGGATTTTTAACGTGCGCATCTTACACACTGGACCTTCTATTAGTTCGCCCTTGTTCGAGATGGTTAGGTATCCGATCTCACTACCCAGGAGAGCAGGCGGTAAAACGACATCATTAAGACCTATGGTTCTGAAAAAAGTTCCATAAATTGTTTTCCCTCTCCTGGGAATCGAACCCGGTACCCCTAGAATTCGAGGCGGACACCATACCTTATAGCCATTCCAACGACCCTGTGATCATGAATAATCAGTAAATGCATAAAATATGGTTTTGTAAATATTATAGTTTTTTCTTGGCAAAATGCTGACAATTTTTGATGGAATATTCAGCGCGTAATCAAATAACTTTATACTCTTCAAAAACAAATCATATATGGATATCCTAGTATCCGGATAGTAGAAGGCATATATTTTATTGAATCCAGTATGCAATGATTAATCATTAAGCATCCATTTGTGATATTCACTATATGTCTGATGATGGAAATACAAAAGTTTAGGTATCGTACTATATTCTACACAAGCACCCATTTATGAATGTATGTAGCTTTTTGGATGTTGTCTTTGTTGTTCTCCATGTTTCAGAGCCATACAGTAGGACTGACGTGACATCCGAATACAAAATTCTGATTGTTATGTTGAACAAAATTTCTTATGATCTCCATATATTTCACAGCGTAATGAAAGCTCCTCTAACCATTTGTAGCCTTATATTGAAATCATTGTTGGACTTTCTTTCCCGTGATCTCCACGTGTTTCATTAGTAACAAAAAATTTCGCATAGTTAAAAATGCACTGCATAAAGAATATAAAAAAGTAATAAAAAGCTTGGAATATGGAAATATTGACAGAAATCATGTTTGAGAGCAGCATTAATATCTCCTCACTAATCGTGGTTGTTTTCCCTCTCTCCCATAATGCCGAGACATTGCTATAAAATATAATATATACAAGACACCTCTTTTCCATTCAAACATTACAGTATAACCAGGCCAGACCACGGCCTCAAGACAAAGAGTTAAGACACATTAGATTAAAGCATGGGCGCCTAGACACTGTGTAACACGAATCCTTGTCTTGCCATGTCACAGGATACAACCGGCAAGATTCACAGACTTGCAGGGATGACGTGTTCAATGTCAGATATTTTAAAACTTTGATGGAAATTGCTTGTTTTTCGTGCAATGTATCTTTATGATTGTCTTTCTGTATGCGTTCAAGTGGGCGTTGGTTTGTCACGTTAAAAAAGGCTCAGGGGGGTAAACTTCAGTTGCCCACTATCTTCACAGACCGACAAAAAAAATAAGAAAGTAAAGTAAGTGGAAAGATCTACAGTAATTAAAGTACGGATGTTTTCGCTTCACATTAAACCTTCATTATACCGTACGATCCTACAATTACACTCGAAATTACACAATACTCCGGCTTCAAGTCGCATTAGCGCCAATGACATCAGCATCTACTCATTCATGCACACAAGGTATATGTACACACACACACATATATATTCATGTCCTCTTTAGCTCCTTTCGGAGCATAGACTCACCACCGCAACTGAACTTCCTTGCAGGAAGCCAGAGCTAAAACTCGTGCCCCATCTGCTGTTGTTTTGTGATAGTCCCATTCAGAACCTCACATTAATCTCATTTTACCATATGCTTGGGGTAGGAGTGGTTTTTCTTTCTGCGTCACGTCCTAACTCCCCTCCCCAACCCCGTATCTTTATGGTGCAAACATATAAATGCATATAATACTACCATTAGGCACACATTCATACATTGATGTAGTTGTATAGAAAAAAAAAACTCATATAGGAGAGTGCAGTATTTGAGAATTCGATATATTATGTCTTACTTACTTACTTACTTAGTCGTTCCCCTTCTACCGCGACGTGTAGTGGTTTGGATGAGAGAGCGACAGACTATCTTCCTCCTGGCCTGGTTCCATTCTAGTCCTCGGTTCTTCAAAGATTGCCTAATGTTGTCCTCCCAGCGGACCTCTGAGTCGTCCTGGGGTTCTGGATCATTGGCTCTTTGTTTCCCATGCTTGTCGTGGTAGCCAAACCATCTTAGTTGGGACTGTTCTATTTGGGTCTGCAGGCGGCGAGATTTTAGGTCTTGCCTTATCGTCTGGTTGCGAACCATGTCTCTTCTTCTTACTTCAACCACCTTTCTCAGGTACCTCATTTCTGAGGTTTGGATCTGGCTTTTGTGGGTTGTAGTCATTGCCCATGACTCAACACGACGCTCCATCTATATGTACATAGCACATAAAACATACAGTTTACATACGTGCACATATATAGCAAAGATAACCACTAGCACGGAAGATGAACCAATGGTGGCGAAGATGGCATAAAGATGGAAGAACTGAAGGCAGCACTGGAGAAAATCAAGATAGGCACAGCAGCAGGGCATGATGGTATAACATCAGAAATGGTTAAGTATATGAGAGTAGCATGCGACCTATTACTCTTAAGAATCCTCCAGGCAGTTTGGTGGAACAATATCATACCAAAGGATTGGGAGATTGCCATCATAACACCCATATTAAAAAAGGGTGACAGCCGACAATGCTGAAATCGTAGAGGTATATCCCTTCTCAGTGTCCCTGGTAAAATCTACTCTAGAATCCTGGAACAGAGACTCAGACACCTGGCTGTGCCACAAAAAGACGAGGTCCAATGTGGCTTCCGAGCAAACTTAAGTACTCAGGACCTTATCTTCACACTGAGGTAGTTAAGTTAAAAGGCTCTTGGGTATAAAAGTGGGATGCATCTTTGCTTCTTGGATCTGGAGGAGGCATTTAACAAAGTCCCCTGGAGCGAACGTGGGGTCTGCTTGGCGAGTAAGAACATTCCAGCACACACGTATGCATATATACCAAAATACTAATGCACACACATTCATGCATCCATATGTAAGAAAATCTTTACTATCAAAACATACATTAACGTATACAGGCTTTATTGCGCCTCGATTTAATTCGCTTTGCAGATATTGCCCTTATTTTCAAAATATTCATGTTTATTAATTAGAACATGCCTTCTTCTTAGGATAGATTTTGGCAAAAAGATTACAATTCGCTGAAGGCACAGATGATAAAGATCATCATTTTTTTTAGCAATAAAGTACTTTTAATTTTCCAGCACATTGTTTTTTTTAGACCTAGCACTATTGCGCACTTAATAGACATAATGTAAACATGATTTTAGGCTTTTATATGCACTGGGAAGCCAAAAAAAAATAGGTGTGCAATGCTTTATTGCGATAACTGCTTTATTTCGGTGGTCTGGAACCAAACTCGCAATAACTCCGAGGTATGCATGTAATGCTAAAGTAGGAAGCCGCGTTGGTTTAATGGTTACCATGTTGCGCTGGCGATCAGGTGTTCAAGGTTCAAGCCCGGGCGTGTGCATTTAAAAAAGTGTCATCGACCGGGATTTTGACTGAATAACCTGAACGGCTACTGAGATAAACCCTTTGTTGGTGGAAGTGCCGCTGGTTAAGGAAAAAAAATGCTAAAGTACGATCAACTAAGCCTGTGTAGTTCTACGTATGAGGGGGTAGTTGGGGGGGGGGTCTCTGAGGAGACAGTATGACTACTTTTCCCTCGAGCATGTCGTAAAAGATAACTAATATGAGGTTGTACATGAGGCTGACAACGAAATCATATAAAACACATTGCTACAGAAACAAACTACTGCCAGGGTAATTATAGCTTTGGTGTAGGCTTCCCACAAGGCAACAGTTGCTGTAGTGTCTCCATGCTCTATAAGGAGCAAAAGGGGATGACTCAGATAATGACGACAATAAAATAATTATTTTGTGTTTGGGCGTGTGGGCAGAGCCGGCACTTGGGTATTCGGCGCCCGGGAAGAGCTGTTTTACATGCTCCCTCTCTCCTGAACTTTTCCCAAAGAAGATTGATTCAACTCTCGTGAAAAATTAAGTAAGATTTGTAAATAAACTAGCAGATCGGTTGTTGGTTATTACTGTCAAAACACAGAACTCTACAACAACTGAACATAGAATGTTATAAGTATATCACACTTTGATTTATTGTTTTCAAATAAAATATTTACATAGCGCACTACAGCCTGGACCAATTGAGTCACAGCTGAAAATAAAATGAAAAAAGTCGAGTTGTTTAACGGGAAAAAGGAGGTTAGTGAATCTTTTAAAAATTATTAAAATGTTTTCTTAGTCTTTAGTTAAGATCACTTTTGCCCTTATCATAGCTAAATGTGCAGAAGACAGTTTTCCAATTAATGCTTCTCATAAATGATTTTAAAAAATCAAACGATTTTCCTCTAAGATGATAGGATTTAACTGATAGTTCATACTTCACTTCATCTACATTGTTAGATCATCCGTACAGATTTGCATGTGCACACACTCCAATGCGCAATATATTTAACACTTATCAGGTGCATCTCATGTCATACATAATTACTAGAGAATTGAAATCATCATTTTTGAGGAGTAGTATAAAAGAAAGTCAGTCATTGATATTAAGTGTGAAAACTTACGAAGACTTTTGTGTGCCTTCAGTCCAACAGAGATCTGAGTCTACCCCTTACGTGTTTGACGTCTAACCAGAAAGACCCTAGTGTACGTCTGGATAACAGAATTTGCCATTTAGGACATCCTTCACTTCCTAAGTTAAAAGGGACGCTTTCTCGCCCACGATTAAGACAGTGGACGGAACATTTTTATTCACCTTTTATCAAGTCTTCTCTTCTTCTTCCACCCTTAGCCATCGACCGTCAAAGCAGACAATCGCCAATCACGCCTAGTGGCGTCTTTAGGGCAACCACAAATTAATCTTTATTTGTAGTTGTTTCCGTAATCAAAGTGACTGGCAAACAGGTGATCAGCCCATTGTGCTTTTATCAAGTGCTCACAAGTTAATTACATATTCAAAATATCAAGTTCAACTCACTCACAAGAGCGCATTTTGAGAATCAAGATTCCATATTTACAAGTTGATTCGCATATACAGGTAGCAAGCTCAACTTACTCAAAAGCATATTTTATGAAGCAAGATTCCATATTTATGTAACCTTATGACCTACGCTAACGCTAGTATCACACGTTAACGTAATAAATAAAGACAGAATAAATTACTAAGTGCATCATAGAAATCAAAGCACAAAACTTTGTCTATCTGTGTTCCCTTAAGTTTTGGCATGAGCTTATTTAAATTCTATGATAAGTAGGTAACGATAGCTGTAGCTAATGAAATAAATCTTTACAATTTGTATAACCAATGAAAAATGTTCTAAGTCGGCAAGCCTCACACCACTTATGAGATTAGTAAAATAATTTATTTTCTTAATTGCATCTAGAGAGCCATAGCACAATGACGTGATTTTATCTGATGATGTAGCAACCAGGTGCTCACCCAGACTGTCACAAAAGTCCGGCTCAGTCTTTGAGAATGTCAAGACATTTATTATACTGTGGTTTACAGTATATTGTCAAGGGTTTTAACCTCATCGCCAAGAACCAGATTTTGTGTGAAATCGTAATTGTGACTATTATACATAAGTAGACAGCCGTTCTGACCGCTTATCGATGCTGACTATAATTACTACTTTCAGCTATAAAAGTTGTAGCTATGAACCAATGTAGCAACGGAATAGCAGAGATAAGCAAAATGATATAATTAGCCATTGATAAAGTAAAAGTTTCTCCAAATGGAGCGCCCAAATCCGTAACAGACACTCCTGAAGTATTAGTAGATGGAGAAAATATAAAGAATCTGATTGAAAACTACGAGGAAAAAATTAACCAAGCTACAAAGGCTGAAACTGCGGAGTAGCATTGCCAAACTGTCAATAATATTAAAAGATATACAGACAAAAGTAGAGGAACTGAAGAAGATGATTTCGTTGATGTACTTTGATAATATACATGAAACTGTTCGTGTTTCTTCAAGTTGAATAAAGGTTTATATGATCAATAGGCAGTTATCAACTTTATAAGGTTTGCTGTTTTGTTTGAAATTACTGTTAGAGAATTAAAACGACATCATCAAACAACTGTAAGTAAGGGCGAATTAAGAACCTGGAAATTCTAAAGTCATTTAGGAAGTTAACACCTCAGACGTTAGCCTGTACCAAGACCTAAATGATGACCAAGTAACAGAAGATTTCTGCCCATAAGGTGTCTCCCCGTAGTGGCTATCAAACTTTCAGCGTATTACGATCTTGGCGAAGAACGCACCATGGTCTTATTAGCAATTAAACAAATGCGCTATGCGATTTTAGTGTCAATCTGTAGTCTGATGTCGGCCACACCCGCGATTAATCAACATGGTTGTAGAGTAATTATTATCTCAGCCGTTCCTTACAAAGCAGGGAGGAACGAGTAACCAAACAGACATGACCACTTATGTCTGTGAGGAGTGTAAGAATGTTTTAAAATACAAAATGTCTGCTACATAGCAGAAAGAAATGTGTCGACCCGGAAATTCCAGGTAATCAGTACGTACAATAATTGAAAATGAGTACTGCCGTAGTAGAGAAGAGATCGCCCAAATCCGTCCTGTAACAAATTCTACACCCCAAGGTAGAAGAGGTTTGTTTGTTTTGTTTTAAGGACCATTTTCAAAGCACACGGTCAACTCCATCAGTGCTCCGATCTCCTCCCTTAGATCACACAAGGAGGATCTCAGCACAGCGCACAAACTCTAAAGCACAACAAAGTTCCAATGTAAATTCTGCCAAGGCAGTGTTTATTCAGGTCAATATATCAATGTTATTTACAAAATTTTTACAAATATCACATAATGTAGGATCAATAATAAAGTAACCCCCCCCCCCCCTCCCCCCCTCTCCCCAAACTATCATTGCGACAAGTCAATAACTGTAATAAACAATATAACAAAATAAAAGTACCAAATTATTTAAACAATATCACAAAATAAACCTACTAAAGATAAACCCCCTTCCCCCCCCCCCCCCCTCCCCCCAATAACTTTGTTCAAGTCAATGTTTACAAAGGTACATGTTATACTACATGGATGATGAATGAAGATGAAATGATTGATGATACATTGACTAAATGATGATGACACCCTACTATGAGATGAGGACATATGTTATGGAGTATTTACAACCAAAGCTACCAGCTTTGTATGACGACCCAAGGGTCAATAAGGGTTATTAATTATTTATTTCAACATCAACAAACAATTTTAAATTTGTTCTGTTATGTGTTGTGTCATACGTTCGTATATTTGTGTAAATATTGTACTGTCATAATGTCCATTGTCGTATACAGCTCTGTTCCTACATGTCCATACAAGGTATCTAAAGTCAGCTAACAAAGTCAATAGCTTAAGTTCTATTCGTCTCGTCATCTGTGGTAACGTGTTCATTGTGACTGCTCTATATAAATTAAGTGTCTGTTGTGAGTGTGGGGCTAGTAATTTCCTTAATTTGTTTAAAGTGGGGGCCACTGTCTTACATGTGTAAAACTAATGGTCTTCTGTCTCTGTAATGTTGTCACTGCATAATTTACATTTGGGTGCTGGTCTGTTTGCTTTTGTTAGTGATTTGTTCGAAATTGGTGTTAAACTATGTAGTAGTCTGAAGGTGACTTCTTTTGCTTGTGGTTTAATGTCTAATGCGTGAATGTTTGTAAAACTCTGTGTGTAATCAGTTATAAAGAGGTTGTACCCTCTTAGTGTGTTTATAGGTGTTTCCCGTGCTGCAACTAGAAGTTTGTATATAAGTTTGGTATCTTGTTTTATTAAGTGTTTGTTCCCCTCTAAATTTTTCAGACATATTGCGTAAAAAGGAGGTGGTGTCCCAAAAAAATGGGGTTGATTATTATTTAATTTACAAAAACTTGATAGCCTTAACCCAATATAATAGTGTGCCAGCGGGCTCTTTATAACTTCCCCTATATATTTAATTCTTAAAGCTTTAATTTTAGTATTTATGTCCTGTAGAGCTATCCCCCCTTTATTTTTTGGTTGTATTAAAATAGCGTGCTTAATACTGTGCCAAGTGTTCCTAAAAATAAAGGCCCTAATTAGTTTATTTATTTCCTTTATAATCTTTTTAGGTACCATCTGTACGTTTGCTATGTATATTATTGTTGGCATAATAAAACAATTAACTATAATACTTCTTCCGAAAATGGTAGCTGTTTTATATTTGTAAATTTCTAGCATATTTTGGATTTTCTCTATCAATTTTGTCCACGTTTCTTTATTGGGGTCTTGAGGATTAAAAGAGAAGTTAATTCCATAAATTTTAATTTTATTCACTACCGTTAATTGAAAAGGGAAATCTGACCTATTGCCCCATTTACCTATTCCCATTATGCTAGATTTTTGAATATTTAGTTTGGATTCGCTAGCGTATCCAAACTCTGTGAAAACCTCTAAGATATTTTTTATAGAATCCTTTGTTGTTGGAAAGAATATCGTATCATCGGCGTAGGCCAACAATTTTCTTTCCCCTGCACCGGGGACGAAAGTCCCCGTGATATTTGTGTCCTGTCTTATTCTTTCCAACACAGGTTCTAACGTTATTACATATAACAAGGGCGACAGAGGGCATCCTTGCCTAACACTTTTCGTTAATTTAAATGT
This sequence comes from Oreohelix idahoensis, assembly GCA_024509875.1. Classification (NCBI taxonomy): domain Eukaryota; kingdom Metazoa; phylum Mollusca; class Gastropoda; order Stylommatophora; family Oreohelicidae; genus Oreohelix; species Oreohelix idahoensis. The sequence goes on along the minus strand of JAMPIV010018082.1, from coordinate 52,582 downwards.
TTTAGTTAAACTATGATTAATCAATATTTTACTTTCAGGTTTTTTATATAGGAATTTTATCCATGATCTAAAGTATTTCCCTATATTATTAGCTTTAAGACTCTTATGTAGGAAGGCATGTGATACTCTATCAAATGCCTTTTCCTGGTCTAAAGATAATATGGCACTCTGGCACTGCCTATCATGTGTGTATGTAATTAGGTCTCAAATGAAAATTGTGTGTCTGCTAATGTTTCTACCATGTACACTACATTGTTGATCTGAATGTATTATTTTGTGCATGTGTGATTTAAGCTTCAGAGTAAGGGCCTTGGCTAGGATTTTGTAATCAGTATTTAAAAGGGAGATGGGCCTAAAATTCTTAATTGACTTTTTGTCATTACCGTCCTTGGGGATTAAAGTAATATAAGATTGATTCAAACTTTCTGGGAGTTCCCCTTTTAAAAAAGCTTCTTCAAATGTTTTGATTAGGATGGGACCTAAACATGGGAAGAAAAACCTGTAAAATTCTGCTGTTAGCCCATCCGGCCCGGGTGCTTTATCTTTTTGAAAAGTACTAAGGGCCCCTTGCAAATTTTCTGAAGTTAAAGGTTGATCTAGCCTTCCACTTTCCTCATCACTTAAACGTCCTGTGTATTTTAAAAATTTGTCTTGTATGTTTGCATCACTTTCTTCTTTAGTATATAGCTGCTTGTAGTATTCGAAGAAAGCGTGACTAATATTGGTATTGTCTGTGTGCCGTATTCCTTTCATGTCAGTTATTTCGTGAATCTGTCTACTGCGCTGAATGTTTTGCTCTACTGCTAAATATTGCCTACTAGGGATTTCTTGCGTTATAGTGTGTAATTTTGTCCTAAGTAATGCTCCCTGATAGGTATACTGTTTATATTGATCTAACTGCTGTTCCAAGGTGTGTATGTGAGGGTTCGTGTTGTCTAAACTCTTAGTTAAACTAATTGCTTCTTCTAAAATCCCCTCTTCTTTCTTAAACTTCCTATGTATAAGTGTAGCCAAAATCTGTGTCCTATCTCTTATTGTATTTTTTAACATGTCCCAATATTGTGCGATGTTATTATTGGGAATGTCTTGTGCGTAACCTTGTATCAATTGTGTTATTTGCTCTGTGTAGTAAGTGTTTTTAAGTAGATTATTGTTAAATTTCCAATGCGGGGATCTCTTTACTTGTTTATGCGTGTGTCCCGTACTTAAAGATGTATAAACTGCGTGATGATCTGTAAATTTAAGAGTGTTTTTTATGTGGTATATTTTGTGTATATTATAGTCACTAGTGGTGTAAAATCTATCTAATCTTGAAGCCAGTCTAAAATATGGGTTCGCCTTGTCATAATATGTAAAGGTTTGTTTATTTGGTTCTATTCTTCTGTATGCGTCTGAAAGGTCATGTTCGTCTAACATAGCCTGAACTTGTCGTACAAGTAAAGACTTTTCTCGTGTCTGCGCTCTCGTGAAGCCTCCAGACCGGTCAAGGTCGGATAGAATACAATTAAAATCCCCCCCCCCCCTAAAATTGTCCTAGTCCCCTTGTAATGTTCCGTTAGTATGTCATGTAATCCGTCATAAAATTTAGGTCTGTCAATTTTCCTCGCTGGTGCATATATGTTGATAAGTGTGTGTATGTCTTGTTTGTTGTGTTTGTTTTGTATTTGTATAATGACAATTCTGCCATCATTGTCAGTTCTGTGATGCACTGCATCCCAATCTTCATTAATTTGAAGGATGGCAACACCAGTATGGCAGGTGCCCCGGGCGAACCAACCATGCTTCAGTCCTAATCTAGTTGTTATTTGACCCGCGTGATAGTTTGTAGTGACACCGGTTTGCTGTAGAAGCAAAAAATCGGGTTTCTCTTTTTTTAATCAGTTTAATTACATGGTCCAGCTTATTTCTCAAACCATTGATATTGAGAGATATTATCACTAGACTGCATGTCGGAGTGGTAAGCAGAAGTTGGCCACTCGCTATAAACTGTCTACCTGGCAAAGTGGCAGAGTGGTCACTTGCCATATCTAAACTATTTGACAAAACGGGGACTGAGTGCGGACCGTTTGTCTTTTTTGAATTACAAAGTAGAGTAGTGGTCTGGGGCTGGCTACCCGCTACAGGTGAAATACTCAACAAAGCACTAGTTGATGGTTTATCATGTGTTGTAAAGATTGTAGTAGGCAAAGTGATAAAATGGTCATTTATTACACATGGCTTGCCCAGCATAGCGGTGACCGTAGGCTGACCGCTTTCTGTTGTAACTAGGCCACTCGACACATTCCTTGACGAGGCGGTGCATGGGGGCTGACCTGTTAACCTAGTTACATGACTGCCTGACGGAATAGTGACCTGGGGCTGACTATCCGTTCCGCACTGATAATTTAGGCTGGGCGCAGATGAAACTGCGTCTCTTAACACTCTCACCCCAGTAGGGGGGGGGGGAGTTGACTGCTTAAATGAAACTGTGCGCATGTTAAAGTGTGTGTATTGTGGACAAGCTAACTATCAAAAAACTATTTACATAAACACTATTTACATAAACACAACTCTTAATAATACATTTTAACACCACACCTAAACTATGGGTGTTGGCACACTTTACTGTAATAAGATACATTTTTATTTTTATTGTTATGGACAGTTTCACTTGGGTCCACTTGAGGGGGCACATCTTCCCACGCACTGGTAGTCTATTGTTCAAGCTTCTAACAGGCTCAAAGGGGAGGGTAGCTTCGGGGTGCAGCTCAGGCGTGCCTTCACCTGCACCATTCGTCCTCACTCGTCTCACCTGCTTGAAGCCTGGAAGTAACTTCTTGCACTGGGCCCCAGTGCCGGGAAGAAAGACTTGTAGGTGTAGGCTCATTAGTCACTCACATCTTCAAACTCTTGCCCATCTATGTACAGGGTTGTCATCGACTCCATGGCCTTGTCTTCAGTCATGGTCGCCCAGTTACCGCTTGTACTGTCTTGTGTTAGAAGTGCCCCTGGCACTTCCGGATCCGGTCTAAAGGCCCCCGACACAAATGACTGAGTTGGTGATTTGTCAGGGCTATTTGGCTGGGATCTTCGCTCGTCAACAACAGGTGTCAACGCTGCCTCCTCATGACAGGACTCTTCTGCAGTCACCTTGGGTGATGGGGGGAGATCCTCCTTGCTCGGTGAGCGCTTGCTTGGAGAAGTACTATTATTTCGCTTCACCTCTTTGGGTTTGACAGGCCCTGTTGTCTGGCGCAAAAGTCTTTTCCTATTCTTCTCTGCCTTCCTAGAGAGCACATCTGTAAAGTCACCTTTCTTACTCGTACCTGCTTCAGGGCTCTCTGCTATGTGGTTCTCAAGTGCATCGCTCTCTGACGCGAGGAACTCACTCCCCCTGTTCTGCTCAGCCGGCGTTTTGTTCCCGACTGCTTCTTCTTGTTTGGTCTGTTTGGCCTTAGTTGGGGCCGCCCGCCTTCTTGGGCACTGGCTAACCCAGTGCGTGTCCAAACCGCAAATAGCGCATTGGGTTCGTCTACCTGGTAGAGACACCCATACCTTCAATATTTTATCTTCTGCCGCCTTAAGGTGCACAAAGTGCGGTACTTGGTGTTCTGTTGGCCGGTATAAGAAGATCCATTTATCCTGGGCATTTTTAATTCTGCTCACCTCCACATCTTTATCGCCCGACACTTCGGCCGCTATTCTCCTCACCGCTTCTGGCTTTATGGTGGGGGGCATCCAGTTCAGTGTCCCTTTGGACTTCTCTTTATCCAAATGCTCTATATAGATGCTCATCTGGGGGTTGGTCCACTCGAACCTCTTGCCATGCAGCCCTTGGTAATGTTTTATTTGTGCCGCCGCTGTCAGAGTGGCGTACCATCTGTAGGGCCCTTCAAAACGATACAAAGTGGCTATGCCACTCATTCCGACACCAGTCGGTCCTGCTATAATGCTAGATATCAGGGAGTAGGATGCCCTGTTGGCCTGCGGCCCAGTAATAGTAATAACCAGTGTTCCTGGCCTATGGAGCATACCTCCTTCCAAATCTTCTTCTGCATTGATCATTATCACAGGCACAAAAGGTGCGGACATTCTTATATTTCTTTTCTTGGTAATGAAACCAAATTAAGCACGAAAAAAAAGTCACAAAGGCTAGTTTAAGCCGAAGCCTAAACTAACCACCACAAAAGTCCAAGAAAAAACACCAAAGTCCAAGAATCTAACTGAGCACAAAATCACAAGACGCAGATTGCGTCCGCTCGCTACTCAGTACATCTACAAATATGTCAATGTACTGATCTTTATGGGAGTGCGCTTTCGAGCGCCGATGAAACATGTTAATGTGCACATCTGCGACTGCATGGACGAAATGAGGTCATATTAACATTGAAAGTGAGAGAGCATATAAGTGTTCACTACTTTACCATGTGCTCAAACTCCATATTATTAAAAGTTTGTTTACTCTAAACATAGAAAACAAAAGAACATTTTGACAATTTAAAAAATAAACTAACAATAATAGATTAATCTTTTACGCCTTAAATAACGTTATATCATGAATTAATAACGTTAAATATGTAATGAAAATATGTTATTTAGTTTTATAGTATTTAAAAAGCTAAGTTGTTTCCCTTTGAACAAATATTGGATGCCTTCCCCTAACTTCTCTATCTCTGCTGCTTAAAATATCACATGGTTATGTTTGTTTTTCCACGTATTTCCGAGATTTCACATCACGTCGCAACCTGACAAGAGGTGTGATCTCTCCGTTGTAAGTGGTGTATATTGTGCCAATTTTTATTACATTTTGACCACTGGGCTGTTATCGCTGTCCTTTTTTTAATTGGGAGGGGGGGGGCGCCATGGGGGTGTGGGGGGGGGGGAAATCACTTGTGTATTAGCCATTAAGAAGTAAATTTATGTGAAAGACCGCTAGCTGGCTGTCTGGCCGTTACATCGTAAGTTTATTCTAGTGTTTCTGCCTGTTCAATCCATATACTTATTTATTTATTAGACACAGAAGGCCTAAACACACTTTAAGTACACTGCAGGGTCACATGACTGTAATAGCCCTCTACATATATTGCGTCAAAATGGCAGGAAAAAGACAGCTAGAACACATTTCATCCAACCACCCTGGTGGATTGAGGATGTAGAAAAAGCATGAATAGAAAATGAAAGAGCGACGAAAGAATGGACGAAATCACGAAAGAGAAGTACAGTGAATAACGGAGTGGTTGAAGCCAAGGACCAAGTGTGGAAGGCCTTCGTGACACAAGTTGGCACGGAAAAGACCTTACAGAAATGCTGGTCCTTACATCGACGAATGAATAGAAACAATATAAGCCAACCCATACCTCATATTCTGAGCTCCGCGGGAATGAGTCTGTAGACCGATGAAGATAAAGGACGTGCATTACTTAGTCGGTACATCACTCAGACGGATAAAGGTGATAAAGCTGTACGTCAAGAGATGAAGAATCGTGTGCTGGAAAATGGATTCAGAGGCCAGATATATTTCGACCTCATATCTGACGAAGACGTTATGTATACGTTAAAACCAAGTAGAAACACTGCTACGGGTCCGGATGGTGTACAGTATCAACACATTAAAGAGCTTGATGACAGAGGCATTATGCATGTAGTGATGGATTTCAACACCAGTATACAGAATGCTGAGATACCGGAAGACTGGCTACATAGCTACCTACGGCCACTTCCTAAACCTAGTAAAGACCCCACACTGCTTAACAGCTATCGAATCATCACATTGCAGAATGTCTACGGCAAATTACTTGAGAAGATAGTGACGAGACAATTAATGAACCACCTTGAAAATGCACCCATCCTCCCTGATTCTTTGGGCAGTTATAGACCAATAAAAGTAACATGGGGTAACGCTGGAACATTTGCGAGCTTGCACAAAATGCACGAATCTGATTGGACGCTATTTTTGCTATACCAGGGTACCTTGTTTACATTCCTCCGACAGTCCTTGTATATATTGCCGCTTTACTTACTAGCTTTATGCGAGAAGCAAAGTATGAACCTTCTAAAGTGAAACACAAGAACAAATAATAACATTTGTAATTCATTATGCAAACGACGAAGTCACAATAGATCTAGAAAGATTGACACATGCATTATTAGTTACCACTTCTGCTCTTTTGCTCGCTTCGATGCACGTTTAAAAATTCAACATTTTAATATTGACGGTGAAGGTGGTAGGTTCTGTGTTTTATTATGCACCTTTTAGATCACGTGATGTTATCAGTACGTCTTTGGCATCTTCTGGATCATTCAGTAGCTTGTGTGGCTTGTTTAACAATTTTTAGGTCACAATTATAGCGTATCCGACACATGTGAGCTCACATCAGCAGGTCTCGTATCTTATCTGCTATTTTTAAGTTGGTATCACACGGCTGTTTGCCAGCGATCTTTTAGTTATTTCTCCTTTTTCCATGACCGCGCTATTTATAGCACACTTGGCAGAGGTCACGTGGTCAACTTCCTTATGGGAAAAACATGTGGCGATGTTTACTTTTGAGAGGGCTTAATTAATGCTTTTAGGCTACTTTATTATTATAAATACCGGCTTTAATTTTGCGTAAAGCTAGACTAGAAATGTTAGAGTAAATTTTAGAACAAGAACAAACATTTTATCACAATTAGAAAAGAAGATATAATAGTCTGAAATAGTGTAAAATTTACGTTTTTTATATATTTTGTTATGGTTTGTTTATAATGCAATTTTCACTAAATCGGTCACAATCAACATGCATAACAAATTACAGAAATCAAACGTAGAAAACCTGTAGAAAATGGATATCAAAGTTTTGTTTTGGTTTCATGCGTCAAACATTAATTATTGAAACATTAAATTGCAAGTCCACATTTATTACCTTAAAATAACACACCCAATTGTCCCCAAAAACATGAGAGCTGACAATTATCTCAATCATACATCACGATGGTCATGTAAAAATGAGTATGGTCATGAGTAAAACGAAATGTTAAATTTAATAGATAAATAGGTGTATTTAATAAATACATCTATTAAATGATTTCCACACTCTGTTAATTCTGTCAATCTCAAGCAACAACTGCCATAATTTGCTCTAGCCCCAAAATTTCGCTCAATTATCATTCACACTTCCTTTTTTTTATAGGATGAATCTGTACATTCACAGATGGAGAAATTTGTAACAAATGAGTTTCCATTGTACATTTTAATTGTGAAGTTATATTTTTTTAATACCGCTGGCGCGTCTTTCAATTTTCAATCTTCTCTGTTTTCTCTCCTGTGCTCACGTAAGACCTACTGTTTCCTTCATGGCTATTGCTAATTCTTTGGATATTCTAACTCTACTTTCAATGCCTGCTTTCCTGCAAATTTCCTGACGTGACGTTTCTGAACAGCGTTGTAGTTCATGTGCCTGCTGCAGGTCTAATGAATCAGTTGATGTTCCAGCAATATGTTTTCTAACAGTGTGGAGCAATTGAGATCGCTTACGTTTTGTTGGCGTTCTGGTGACTGATGTTTCTCTTCTATGTTTAATTAGTTTTTGTAGTACAATAGGCTGTCCTATGGTTTTGCATTTTATTATATTACTTTTTGCTGTTTCTAGTTTTTTTTTCTAACAATGGATGTGAATAGGGGTTCTTCCTTTTGTGTTAGTGGTTGTGAAGGTGGCTTAGCAAGTAACTGTTGTAATGTGATGTCGCTTTTGAAGACAGGCGAGGTGGATGTACTTGTCGTATGTATAACTGACTTGGTAGGTGTAGATGTGGCAACAAAAACTGGCATGCTAGGGTGAGTAGTGTTATCCACCTCCAAATGAATAATGGTATCGCCTTTAATGTGAGCTGGCACATCAACCTCCAGTTGAACAATATCATCACTAATGTGGGCAGGCACATCAACCTCCTACTGTACAGAGCTATCCTGACTACAGCTAATTGACTGACTGCAAACTAACTGACTGACTACACCTAAATGACTGACTAGACATGGAGGGGTCAGAAAGAACATCACAGGGGATAGAGCAGCTTTTTGTTTTTAAAACACCAAAAGATGTCTTTGCAACATAATTGCACAGTTGACATTCACTTATAGTTAAATTATGGTTTTAGTCTTTCCAGATGTGCTGACTGTTTTCCGATAGTAACTTGGCTGTTTCAAGACACTTCTCATTATGCCTCCTTTTTGAGTTTTGTATTCGTAAGTAACACTTCTTACAAAATATAGTCGAATGATGTGTGGGTTTATCATCTGATACGTTAATTCCAAACACAAAGAACAGATCATTAACGTAATTAGAACAGTTCAGTGCTTTCTGAATTGAACGTGTTGTTTTGGAAGTTAATGCTCTCTTGCCACAGGCTCTGCACAGTGCACTAGTACAATTCATATGATGCAAAACAGTATGTTCCATTTCGTTGTTATGTAGTATAGTTTACTTGTGTATGTATAAAGATAGAGGAATATTTGGGACTATCAAGTCTAACACCAGGATGTAGAATGCTTTATCTGTGAATGAAAGAAGATATACAAACAGTTACTTAGAATTCTTTGGCAGCCGTCGTGTGCACAGGATTGTCTACCAAAGAACACTAATAGAACAGTCCTTATCTCACACACAATTAAAAAAAAATTCATATTATAAATACAAGATTAACAAGACTTGAAAGATAGAACAAAGTATGTGGAAGTAATCTATCTATAGATTTACATGTTTTCTGACGCTTATATACGTAGCTAAATATCATTATAAATTAATGAAAATGCAAAAACAGATGGTGCTTTACAAAAAGTTATTTTTGTACAACCTTATTTCAGATTTGTGAGTATCAGGAATGCGTTTACAGTAATTTAAATGCTATAAAATCTGGTGACAATATGCTTGTTCTTGTAATGCCAAACTCACAAAATTGACTACCACACATTCTCAAGATATGAAACTAAAAAAAAAAGTATGTGGAAATAATCTTTAGCTTCCCTTCGAGAAGTCTTTATAATTATAAACTCAAACGAATGGGCCGATTTTTAGATATTAAATTAAAAAAAAGATTACTTATTTTATGAATTTCTTCAAATGATGACGCTGTTTTCAAAAGTCTGTAACTCCGTCAAAACTAATTTCAAACAAATAAAAATGCAATCAAAAATAGAGCAGAGAACAAAGTTATTGTACACAAAAGAATTTTAGCGCTTTGTTTATCCAGAACGAGTGTGTAATGATTTATATTTTACAGATTTTACACACACAACAGCTGATTTTCCCCGCCAAAAACTTAAATAGTCTTTTACGGTGCACACGAAAATTTTATACCCGGTGTCAGAATTCCGGTCACCGAAACTAAAAGAGCGCTCTGGTATAGGGCACAAACAGCCGTGATCAGTAAGTCCCGTGGCTTATATGACACCTTTTAATTAATCAGTAGGTCACGCAGCGCATTTTGCATCGTTTAGTTCGCATCAATAGTGCTCTTAGCTAATTTGACACCTTTTAGTTAATATCAGTGTACCATGTAGCTTATTTGACACGTTTTAGTTCATATCAGTAGGTCCTGTACTTATTTCATACCTTAAGTTCACATCAGTGGGTCCGGTAGATAATTTGACTCTTTTTAGCTCGCATCAGTATGTCTTTCACATCGTTATTTCGCAGTGCATCTTATGTCTTGTGTTCGGCGATAAACCAGTCGGAAATGCTGAGGTTAGCCGAACAGGTGGGTAATGTGACTACCGAAAGTCGGGGTAAAAGGGCGCAAAATCGGTCAGTGAGAACTAGCCTTCTTACAGGAAGGACGTATTTTCCTTATGCCAGCGAGATCGCTGTGTGGTTTATATTATGGACTGTAAACTGAGTGCCTGCCATATTGTCGGACCTTGGTGATAATTAAGTTGTAATTCTAGAGCAGTGTAGGGTCTAGATCGTATTATCTACAGGCCGTAGTTTAATAAGATGTCGATGATTTGAGTGTGTCATTTTAACAGTTTTGCCGCTCAGGTGAACGATATTCATAGCAGTGATTTGGGTATAATTCGTACCTGTGGTAAAGTGGGATGTTATAAATATTTATAGGGGACTTAGTGTACTGAATGAGATCAGCTGTGAAGGTATCTGTATCTAATAAGGGTAGTGTATTACAGATGACCTTACTTGCTACCACATATTTATACCTCAGTCAGAATTATTCTGGAATATTGTGATGACTACGTTGAATGTCTAGGGTATGTATATGATGAAGTGTAAGTCACATCAACAACAGACAGATAAACAATTTAATTTATTCTACCACACGTGACAACACTGTGACACTCACACACATTTAACACTCTATAAGACTATTCTTAAATGAGGCACTGGTAAATTTTCAAATATAAATATGTTTTAATTACTGTCACTAATATATATGTGTCCTGATTCAAATACAAAGTGAACCAGGAATCACAATCAATTTTAATTACAAGTTATATGTACAGAATTTATCAATATGAATCTTGTAGTGACATATTTTATTAATATTATCCTATGTGTGTCAGTTGTGTAGTAGTAATATGAGGTAATACTGGTTTTGTTTTTTTCAAGCTATGTTGTCATTTGTCATCATGACTTCAAGTGTTTGTTTCTGTTGGAACTAGTATTGGAGATGTTCTCAGTTCCGTTCATTAAAACAATTAATTTCCCCTCTTATTTTTATACAATGTCAGTTTAAGATGGGGTTACATAATGTTGAGCTCCGCTGGCCACATAGGCTTATCTTTCGTGATGGCGGCAGGAAAAGACTCCTCTGCTCGATTGCTCCCCTGTGTTCTGGAGACACCTCACTGTTTGCTATATGGACCAAGGAGTATGCTGTCCGCCTCTGGATTCAGCAAAGCTCTGACCAGGTGCTGCTCAATAACTTTAGGACCACAGTCCCTGAAACAAGAAGGTTGTACCTCCTACTTCAGAACTAATTTGTACTCTATTTCTACACTGAGCACAATACATAACAAACACTGAGTTCAGAGCGGTAGGCCAACTGCTATCTTCATCTGAAACAATTTTCACCAGTATATTCCTCCCTAATGGTTACTACGCCTCTGCAATTCCAGCATTTTTTCTTTCTAGTCAATAAAATAGGTGTCAGTGTACTGTTTGGCAATTCCATGTAGTTTTACTTTCCTCCGACACCTTCTGTTCAGGTTGGAGCACTATATAGGCTTCACCTCATGTTCGCTACTGAACCACACATATATACAGACATAAATTATCAATTTACATTCAATTTTCATTAAAAGATATCAAATATTTCAAGCTTACCACAATTCATGGAAATAATACAGAATTACGTTGACTAGCACTGAATATAGCACAATTTCGATCTGCCGATGTCCCAGGCTTTTATTTAGAAAAATATGCACTGGCGCTCAACGCACTAGTTCTGTAGTAAGTTTATTTGCAAATGTGGTGCTGACCTGACGCCTCTAATTGACTATATTGGCAGGTCTAACCAATCGTGCCATGTTTACACAGCTTTTCAAAAAAGTACTCCTACTCACGTTTCCCCTAACAACAAAGAAGTAGTATTTATAGCCCGACTAATCGTGTTTAGCCTTACATTTATTGCGCTCCAATCAAATCGGATTTAACATGGAGACCCATTTCCCGTACAATGGTGGGGTGAAAATCTGCCACTGAGCGATTCTGATTTGGGTGTTGTCTGACATCCCTCACTATTTCTTTTGGCTATAATTTGTTAATTCCTAGACTATTTGCGTAACGTTTAACATATTATTTGTCAGCAAGTCCTAAGGAACCCAAATATATAAATTTAATGGGGCTAAGGGGCTGCGTTCAAAATATGCATTTTCTACTACCTCCTGTTCGCTTCGAATACGATGTGGTGTCTGGGTACTGTAATGTTTTCAAACGTAAACCAGTATAATGTCATATTTCCTAATAAGAATTTTCAGGTTTTTAAAAACTAACTCTCGTATGGGTAGTGTTGTTTATCACTGTCGATTTGAAAAAAGCTAGTGCATGTGGCCTTACACGCGTGATGGTAGTAATTGTGTATCGCGCGACTGTGGTAGTATTGCCTGCGTTCCGGCTTTCAGCCCCTCCCTTTCTTTCTATCTTTAGTCCATCTGTCTTTCGTTTATGGTAACGTAGTATATAAAATGACATGAATGGAATTTTAAATCTAGGTCAGCTGCGTATCTCAAGGTTTTTCCTTAGAAAGGCAGTACACGTTTTATAGTAGAAAGCGGGTATTGAAGCAGTAGGCTTTTACTATCAACGTGAAACGTTACAATTTGCAGACGAAGTAGAAAACAAGGGGGATTTCGAGTACAGTCATTGTGACAGCACTGTTCTTTACTATTCTTCTTTCCTTTTATTGAAGTTATTTGTTATGCTTTACATTTACGTTTTAATTTATATATGTGGATTAGAATTTCTCACGACAGTACCTTCGTGTTTGAAGGTGATAGTTTAAGCTGCTAAGGCAAGTTTACAGTGGTTTTTTCATTATTGTATTTGATGCGTTTGATGGCCGTGTGAAGCCTCATTGTGTGTGTAGATTATTAAAGGAAGTACCTGTTGGAGGTGTTTATTACATATGTCAGCCATTGTTGTGTGGTCATACTCTTGGAATAACGAGCCTATATTTGTTATTATAAATCCACACCGCAGTGGTGTTCTCCATGATAAGTGGTTCATGACAAGATCCCGTGGATCATTCAGTAGCTTGTGTGGCTTGTTTAACAATTTTTAGGTCACAATCTATCAACCACTCTATTTTTAACAGTCACAGACTGGGTGATGCGCCAGACAACAGAGGGCAGCCCAAGAGGAATAAGATGGACTACATTTTCAACATTGGAAGATCTGGAATATGCAGATGACATTGCACTGCTGGCACATTCACATCAACACATCCAGGGAAAAACGGATAGAATTAATAAATATAGCCAGCAGGTGGGCTTGAACATCAATTTAAAGAAGTCTGAGGTCATGACGCTCAATGTGAGCAACCCTGAGCCCATATCAGTAAGGAATCAGCAACTGGTACAGACAGATACCTTCACATACCTAGGAAGCATAGTAACACCAGACGGTGGGGCAGGCACAGACATTAACATCAGAATGAATAAGGCAAGAACAGCTTTCTTTAGCCTAAATAACATCTGGAAGTCCTCCCAATACAGCACAAGCACAAAATTAAGATTATACCAGAGTTGCGTGCTTTCTGTGCTTCTCTATGGTGCGGAATGCTGGAGAGTCACAGAGAAGGAAATGTCAAAATTGTCCTCTTTTCACACAACATGCTTAAGAAAAATTCACCGAATCTTTTGGCCGAATACCAACACCAACCAAGATCTGCTTACTCGTAGCAAGCAAGAGGACATGCATACCATCATAGCTGGCAGACGCTGGAGCTGGGTTGGTCATGTCCTCAGAAGAGACCCCGATGCCATCACAAGAACAGCTATGCTTTGGACCCCTGAAGGAAAGCGAAAGAGAGGCCGACCAAAAACAACTTGGCGGAGGACTGTGGAGGCTGAGATGCAAAGAATGAACCAGAGTTGGGGCACTGTACGAAGGATGGCCACCGACCGTGCAAAGTGGAATCAATTTGTTGTTGCCCTACAAGACGCCACTAGGCGTGATGGCCACTGACTGCTTTGACGGTCGGTGGTTAAGGTTCGAAGAAGAAGGTCACAATCATAGCTTTTCCGACACATGTGAGCTCACATCAGTAGGTCTCGTATCTTATCTGCCACTTTTAAGTTGATATCAGTAAGCCCCGTGGCTTATATGACACCTTTTAATAAATCAGTAGGTCACGCAGCGTTTTTGGCACATTTTAGTTCGCATCAAAAAGTCCCTTAGCTTATTTGACACCTTTTAGTTAATATCAGTGTACCATGTAGCTTATATGACACCTTTTAGTTAATATCAGTGTACCATGTAGCTTATTTGACAACTTTTAGTTCATATCAGTAGGTCTTGTACTTATTTAATACCATTATTTCACATCAGTAGATCCGGTAGCTAATTTGACACCTTTTAGTTCATATCAGTAGGTCCTGTACTTATTTCATATCTTTAGTTCACATCAGTAGGTCCGGTAGCTTATTTGACACCTACTATATTCAGATCACAGGGTCTTTTATATTTGGAAATGCACCCTAATATAACCGACAGACCGTGTGTCTAAGTTGAACGGGGCGCACTTCGCTAAAACAAGGCAAAACTAAAAAATATTGTTTAAAATATTTAACACCTTTAGACATCAGTAGATTCTCTGGCTTATTTGACAACTTCAGTTCACGTCAGTAGGTCCCGTAGCCTATTTGACAACTTTGGTTTACATCAGTAGGTCCCTTCGCTTATTTGACACCTTCAGTTCACGTCAGTAGGTCCAGTAACTTTTTTGACACCTTCAGTTCACGTCAAAAGTCTTGTAGTTTTTTTTGACACCTTAAGTTCACGTCAGTAGGTCCAGTAGCTTATTTGACACCTTCAATTCACAACAGCAGGTCTTGTAGCTTATTTGACACCTTCAAGTTCACGTCAGTAGGTCCCGCAGCTTATTTGACATCTTCAGTTCACGTCAGTATGTCCAGTAGCTTATTTGACACCTTCAGTTCACGTCAGTAGATCCCGTAGCTTATTTGACTCTTCAGTTCACGGCAATAGGTCCCGTAGCTTATTTGACATCTTCATTTCACAGCAGTAGGTATTGTAAATTATTTGACATTTTTTAGTTCACATCAGTAGGTCCCGTAACTTATTTGACACATTTTAGTTCACGTCAGTAAGTCGCGTATCTTATCAGACACATTTTAGTTCACAACAGTAGGTCAAGTAGCTTGTTTGTCACCTCTTGCACCTGTAGAAATAAACGCTCAGCCAATCGACACTATAACCTCATATCGGTGTACCTCTGTGGGCATGCCCGAGAACGCATTAATCCGTTTATGTTCTTTTCTCACCAGGAAACCCCACGAACAACACATGTAGACGACAGCAGTAGTTCAAAAGACTGTTAAATGTATCGTATATCTCAGTTAAATATAATTTAGGTCTCAGCGGGAGAAAACAATCGATAAAACATTTTTTGATCTACCCTATAGAAACTCCATCTTCATTATGTTTACCTTCATGTGATACTTCTTCTTCTTCTTCCTCGTTCGCCTTCAGACTTCCACATTTATGACTCTAATAAAGGCAGCAGTCAACTCAAGGTTCCCGACATCTCCAAACAGTTTTTCGTTGACAGAAGTAGGTTGTTGCCATATGCTACCCCGTTCATTACTGTAGGTTGGGCAGTACTGCAGCAGGTGTTCGACTGTCATCGGGCTGGTACCGCAGGTGCAGAGATCTGTTGCACCAATTTTGTATTTGTGGTACAGATGGTATCTCAATCTGTTGTGCCCAGTGCGCAGTCGAAAAATGATGACCTGTTCTTTTCTGGATAGTTGATGATATGCGTCATTTTTCAAATGTCCCGGGTGCTCTCTTTCCCATTTGGACTTGAATGTAGCCTTTATAGTGGTCTTTGCCGTTGCGTAAGTTGTCTCTATATCATTTTGCTGTAAGGCACCTCCTTCTTTAGCAAGTATATCTGCCTCTTCATTTCCTGGTATGTTGCAATGGGCTGGTATCCACTGGATAGTGCACTTCTTGAAGCATTCGGCCAGTCTTTCAAGGGAGATTATCAGATCTTTCAATCCTTTAGTTTGGTGGCTCTTCAGCGCTGATATTATTGAGAGGGCATCTGAAAAGATTACTATCTGTTTTTCTGCCTGTGCTTTGCATTCAATAAGAGTTTCAGCTGCCTGTTTCAGGGCTTCTGCTTCAGCACAGAAGTTGTTGCAGTATTTTCCAGTGGCAATTGCCATAGAGTGAATTCTATTCTTTAATTTTATGAGGATGCCGGCACCCCCATTTTCAACTGCATTTGTTGCCGAACCATCAATATATGCATGTGTCCAAAGCTTCGCTGGAAATCTTTGGTCAATATACTTGGTTGCTATACACTTTCTTTGTGTTTCTGTTTGTGTTCCCTTACCTTCAATGCCTGGAATATCAGATTTTAACTCAGGAAAGCATCTTATTTTCCACAGTGGGATAGTTGAGCTTGTTGGGATTTTCTTTGCAACTGAGCTAGCTAGTATGGTATTATTGTTAATTTTTTCTTTTGCTTGGGCGACAAAGTTAGTTCGCTTGAGCCTGCCTCTTCCTAGCCTATTCATTCTTTGGTACATGGGGTGTCCTTCGAGCCTCTTAAATTTTTCAGCTTGTTTTAAGACTCTGCTGTCACGTCTATCCTCCATTGACTGTAGCCCTGTGATGTTTTCCATATGGTTGATTTGTGTAGACTTTAGGGCCCCTGTTATAATACGTGCTGCTTGGTTTTGGAGTCTGTTTACTCTGTCAAAATTTGACTTTGCTGCCGTCGACCAAGCTGTGATGCCATATTCCATAGCAGGTCTGACTCTGCCTGTGTACAGCTTTTTGAGGATATTCTCATCAGCACCCCATGTGGTACCTGCTAACTTTTTCATGATGGCCATGCGAAGTTTTGCCCTTAGCTGTATTTTGTTAATCTGTGATTTCCATGTCATTCGGCGGTCTAGTGTGATTCCTAAGTATGTTGGTGTTTCATCTCCTCGTACTGCCTGTCCATTTAATTGCAGCTTTGCTTGCTGTGGTTTATTTGACAAGGTAAAAATATTGTGTGTAGTTTTTTGTTCATTTATTTTGAGCAACCACTTTTTGGACCAACTTTCAAGGGCTAGCAGTGAATCCTGCATGCGCACTCTTGCTGTAGAGATGTATTGTTCTGAAGTCCACATGGCCAGGTCATCAGCGTAGAGGGAGTTGTGGACATTCTTGTGGATGTTTTCTGTTATATCATTTATATATATGAGGAAGAGTGTTGGGGAAAGGACCCCACCCTGTGGAACTCCATGTTCCATTGTAGTCTTTTTGCTTAACTGCCAGTGCACCTGCACTCTAGCTGTTCTGTTTGTTAGATAGTTGCTGATCCAGTTATACATTCTTCCACAGACTCCATATTTAAGCATTTTAACTCTTAGCCCATCTTTCCAAACTTTATCAAATGCTTTCTCCATATCTACCCAGACTGCTAAAGTGTGCTTTCTTTCTTGGAAAGCATCTTCGATTTCCTGTGCAATGTAGGTGACTTGGTCCTCTGTAGACCTATGTTGCCTGAAGCCTGCCTGTTGGTGCAGTAAAATTTGTTTTTCTTCGAGGTGCCAGCTTAATCTGGTATTGATCATTCTCTCCATAAGCTTTCCCGTGCAGCTTAGAAGGCTGATGGGTCTGTAGCTGTTGGGGTCCATTCGGTCTTTGTCCTTTTTGGGGATTGGAACTAGTATTGCTTCTTTCCAGGCTTGTGGTACTATTCCACGCTTCCAGCTATAGTTCATAATCTTGAGGAGTACTTTCTTGGCCTTGGGCCCTAGCTCTTTAAGCATGTCATTTGTTACCCTGTCTTTTCCAGAAGAAGAAAGAAAGAAAGATGTGATACAAAAGCCACCTAATGCGTCTTTGCCGGAACAAAGTCTACATGACCGAATTCTGTTATTGTATTTGTTTCTATTTGTTTAATGTCTTTGTGTTTGTAGTTGTGTATTGTTATCCTTTAGGATGGAAACTCGATCTTTGATGTTTACATCATTGTTGCAAACAATTTAAACAGTCTTTTGACACTTTCAGGTGAAAACCATTTTAATACAGCCTTCAGTTTGTTTGTCCAGTTCGGAAACAAATACATGCCAGATATTTTTTGGAGTTTTGGCACTGTGGAAATTATAAATAGAACAATAGCGTTTCTACAGAAAAGTTGTGTTCATGTTAATGTTAATCAGAATAAGTGTCATTGCACTCCGGGCAAACCCATAGGATCTCAGTCTCCCTCAGCAAATGTCAGTATGAATGCTAATTGTTCCTGTTGCGCACTGGTTGTATAACACAGTGGATGCGTCCTCTCATACGTCCATCTCAGCTGGTCTTACGTTTGATTCCAAATTCCAGCAGTCTTAGCCTTGTTGATTCATTGATTTCAGTGTCATTTTCTAATAGACGAACATGAATTGCCCTCAGTATTTCTTCCTTCTCCATGGTCAATGCACCTTTTACGGGTGTTCTTGAAGCTAGTCTGTCAGCTCTGTCATTGCCACGTACCCCGGCATGACCAGGGCAGTAGATCCATATCAGTTCTTGAAGATTCAATGCATCTATGGAGATTTTCCATTCATGTCGAAGACAGCCATTTTGGGCCTTTCGAAGCATGGATTGAGAGTCTGATGCAATAACTGCCTTTGTTAATAAAGTTTCAGACAACCATTTTAAGGCAGCAGTAACTGCCTCTACCTCCATTCTCATGCTGGAGGTTGTTATCATGTAAGCCCCGCTATGTTCAGCGACGGTTCTGCCCTTTACTCTAGCAGAGTAGCCCCACCCTGATTTATTGCCACAGATTACATACACATCAGTGTACACAAAGGCATCATGTTGTTGTTTTGAAGACGTGATGGGTGGAGAGAGGCGACTTAACAGCTGACCGTTATTGTCTCTTCTAGTTCCATCTTGGTCTACCCTGTTCAACCTGAAATTTGGTTAATTGGGGTATTTAGTGTTATTTTATTTTCTAATTTTGTATTCAATTTAAATAACTATTGTCTTTAGCAGTATCTGATTTTAATTTATGTTAGTATTTGTCCATTTTATTTTCTCTATTGTATTGTTTATTGATAACATTTGTCCTTTACACTTGATTTTAATTTGTATTAGTATTTGTTCTTTTTGAGTTGTTTTTTTTTTTAAACCTAGTTGTCTTTCCTTGTCCTATGAGTAGTTAGTAAGTTTTTATTTTTTGTTTTAATTTTTAATAATATGTTAGTTCTTGTTGCTTAATTTCTATTTAGTTGAATGTCTTTTCTGAAGTAATAACCTTATATGTTTTCCTTTGTGTTATGTATATATATATTAAGTATTGGTTGGGCATCTCTTGGGGCATCTATACTTAAAACGTTATCACCTGTCATGTATATATTGTGATTTCTATAGTAAGTATTTAATTCAAGCCTTTGTTTTTCATACTTTATACAGTGAATCAGGTAGTGGTCTATGTCATTCTCTTCCTGACATTCTTGGCATTGTGGTTCCTGTATCATAAAGTATGCTGCACCGAGACGGAAACGCCACAGTTTTTTGTTTGATGGTATCTTTAATTCTTCTCTGGTGGGGGGGAAGGGGGGGGGGATGTCAGGTATTGGTAGTACCTCTCGTGAAGGAGCTGTCATGCCCTCTTCAGGGCAGCTCGGCCGCCTTTGCTCCAAACCTTGCATCCAGCTCTCCCCGGTGGCTCATCGTAGCTGTCAGCAAGCGACAGCGGCCACCCCCCGGGCAACGGCTTTGACAGGCCGGCTAAACTAGGTGAGGGTAGCCGGCTGGTTATAAACCTTCGGTGAGTTAGAGTCTGCCTACCCATGCATGCGAAGACTGGATTCGATAGACCACCTGTTGGATCAACGGTCATGACGGCGATTACCAGCAACGCGCTGTGGAGTGTAAGGAGCACGGCGAAGCACGTAGAAAGCCTTGGTCATCCATTGCACCTGACTTCATCTCCAGTCGTCTTGACTTGTCTTGCCGCTGGATTCAGATGGACCCAGGCGAGAGAGTGAGGTCGACGAATTGCGCAACTCTTCTTCACTTTAATCCAAATCACTGCGCAAGTCACTCTTTCATCCATTCATCCATCCACTCACAACAAGTCCTGTGGCGATGGACGAGCGGCGAAGCGGCAGGCGTGGGTATGCTGGCAGTCGTAGTCACAGACCTACACACAGGCGGCTCAGGCCATATGGTCGTTATAACATCTCCTGGAATGGCACTATTGGAAGGTACGGCGTGGGTCGCTGTAACAGCAATGGACTTCTTCTCCTCCAGACTTGCGCAGAACATGACCTCCTTGTCAATAACACCATTTTTCGACTTCCTATCCGCAACAGGACCTCCTGGATGCACCCTCGCTCAAAGCATTGGCACTTAATTGACTATGTAATTGTTAGGAAGAAGGACAGGCAAGATGTCCGGGTGACCAAGTCTATGTGTGGTGCCGAATGCTGGACTGATCATCGCCTCATTGTGTCTAAACATAAAATTCGTATCCAACCAGCCAGGCGTCCTCAAGGGAAGAAAACTCATAAAAGGCTGGATGTCACCAAACTAAAGGAGACAAAAATAAAACAGTCATTTACTGACACCCTAGAAGACCGTCTCAAATCTATCTCGTTAGACGGCCAAAGTGTGGAAACAAATTGGGCAGCCATAAATGAACAGATCTACAACACTGCTACAGAGGTCCTGGGTCCCGCCATCAAGAAACAAAATGACTGGTTTGATGAGAACTCAGATGATATAAAAAAGATGTTGGCTGAGAAACACCATCTCCATAAAGCATATTTAAATGATCCAAAATCTACATCAAAGAAAGACGCTTTCAACAACATGCGTAGAATCGTCCAACATAAACTACGCCAGATGCGGTATTCATGGCTGATTAATAAAGCAGATGAGCTCCAAGGCTTTGCTGACAGCCATGACTTGAAAAATGTTTACTATGCACTCAAAGCGGTCTTTGGTCCAACATCATCTGGATCATTTCCCCTTTAATGCAGATGGAAAAACACTAATTACAGACAAGGAAAAAATTCTCCAACGCTGGGTCGAACACTTTAATAATATTCTGAACCAGCCATCATCTATTAACGACGAAGCCATCATCCGCCTTCCCCAAATTCCTATAAATGAAGCACTAGATGATATACCAACTTTGGAGGAAACTCAAAAAGCGATTCGTCAACTTTCTAGTGGAAAGGCCACCGGCTCCGACTCAATTCCTGTTGAGGTTTATAAAGATGGCGGTACAGTTCTGATAGAGAAACTTCACATGATCTTCCAGCAAATGTGGCAGAGTGAAACCATCCCACACGATATCAAAGATGCGCCAATTATACATCTATATAAACGTAAAGATAATCGCCAAGACTCTAAAAATCATCGCGGCATCTCTCTTTTATAAATCGCTGGGAAGATATTCGCCAGAATCCTTCTGAATCGCCTTACGGCTCATCTTGACAAAGGTCTTTTACCTGAAAGTCAGTGTGGATTCCGGAAAGAACGTGGAACCACCAATATGGTGTTCGCTGCAAGACAGCTACAAGAAAAATGCCAAGAACAGCACTGTGACCTGTACACAGCTTTCATCGACTTGACAAAGGCGTTCGACACGGTCAGTAGAGAGGGTCTATGGAAGATCATGGCAAAATACGGCTGCCCAAAGAAATTTATCTCAATAGTGCAGCAACTGCATGATGGAATGCAAGCTAGAGTTCAGGAAAACGGTGAGCTGTCAGAGCCTTTCCCCATCTCTAAAGGAGTTAAACAAGGGTGTGTACTTGCACCGACTCTGTTCAGTATCATGTTTTCCGCTATGCTGACTGATGCTTTCAGAGACGGGGACACAGGAATCGACATCAGATATCGTATTGATGAAAAATTGTTTAACCTTAGGAGGCTTCAAGCAAAAACCAAGGTCAAATCACACACCATCAGAGATCTTCTGTTTGCTGACGAGTGTGCCCTTAATGCTGGCTCAGAAGCTGATCTGCAGCACAGCGTGGATAGATTCTCCGAAGCCTGTGCCAACGTTGGGCTTACCACCAACACGGAGAAAACATAAATCATGTACCAACCAGCTCCTGGCACAGTTTATTCTGAGCCAATAATCAAGGTAAATGGTGAGAAACTGAATGTTGTGAACAGATTCACATACCTTGGTAGCACACTTTCCCAGAACATCTTTATTGATGATGAGGTAAACACCAGGATCTCCAAAGCCAGCAGCACATTTGGCAGACTATACACCAACGTTTGGCATCGGAGTGGCATTAGTCTACAGACAAAGCTGAAGGTGTACAGAGCTGCGGTGCTTCCAGTGCTGCTTTATGCATGTGAAACATGGACTGTATACAGGCGCCACGTAAAGAAGCTAAACCACTTCCCCACAATCTGTCTCAGGAAGGTAATGAACGTCAAATGGCAAGACATGATCCCGGATACCGCTCTCCTGGTCGTCTCCAAACTCGAATCCTGCCATCATTGAATGACACAGTGAAGCGAGATTCACCAGTGAAGAGAACTTGACTCCATTGTTGCCTTGTCCATCGGATGTGCCCACGACACCAAGCAACACGGGCTCTGCGATGAGCAGGAGTAAGAGGGATTCTGACTGCAGGACGTCGAGCAGCCAGTCCAAATTAATGTAAACGTCTGCGAATGGTGCTTTGACTGACATTAACGTTTACAGTTTGTCTCAGCTGACATCTTAGAGTGGAACAAGTCACTGTTCGATGGCGCAGGGCTGACAACAAGAGGTACCGGTCATCATGTCTATTGGTGCATCTAGGGCGACCTGGCAGTGGCGATCCTCCACACTTCCTGTGGCCTGAAATCTCTCCAAAATTCTTTGGATAGTAGAGTGTGACACTGCAAGCCGTCTAGCAACCTCACGGACAGATAAACCACTTTCAACCCACGCTATAGCCCTCATTCTTTGTAAGGTGTCAAGACTTCTTCTCGGTGGCATGGTTTTTGCAAGTGATGAAACTACCTTAAGTCTGCTGATTGTAAAACAAATTAAGAGTGAACTCTGTTCACGAAAAGTCGCCATTGCACGTGGAATGTCAATCAGCACGATTACTTCACCTGTTTGGTTGTACGGAAGTTTGAAAAAACAGATTAAAAATGTGAATTTATGGTCAGCAAACCAAATTGCACGTGATCACCATGGTTGTCGGTGAGTTGTTTTTATACTTAACGTGCATAGAGGACTGTCAGAGGAAGATATTGCACCCATTTTTACTAAAAACTTCCTTCATTTAATCATTCTATGCGCTTATATAAAAGTGTATTGAAAATAATAGGGTGGCACTTGACTTTTGACGAGTAGTATAGTTGCACTGGTGAAAGAGCGGTGGCCTACAGGTAACCCGCGGTGTTTTATATGGGGTGCCGGTGCAGGTAGATTTCAGTTGCCAGCTCGCAATGGCTTCACGCCTCGTCGGCTTCTCGCAGGTGTGTCAGTGTCGGTCCCTGGTCGTGATGTGCCGTGGAACGCCGCATTGGGCGATGGAAATCGGGACAATAATTTGTGTTCAACATAGAGGTTACTTTCACAATTGCCTCCGGCTGGCGGAAAGGTGTTTTTTAAAGCTGCAAGGTGGAGTGGGTTCAATTTTCTACACAAACAACAGGAGACTGGCACTTGGGAGTCATGACCCAGGTGGGCTCGCCCCCCTTAGAGTGTAAAAGAGAGGAAGGGGCCGAAACACTTGATCGACGGGGGATCGTTTCTGATGATCAGATTACCTCCAGTTGTATCGCTCTGTATAGAGTTTCCTATCATATTCACGACGAAAAGAGTCTGGGAATGTTTTTTATCACAATGAAGTATATTGTCACAGTTTTTTTGTGTGTGTTTCTTGTCTGGCGATTTCGCATTTTAAAATGGTTATGTAATTTAGAGTTTGCCATAAACGTAAATGCCACGTTTCTACAAGAGTGTTAACAATAAAGGTGTGAACCTAAAGTATTACTGCATCTGGATATCTTATTTAAAGTAGCCAATTAATTTGTTCATTCGTTCATTCATTCCTATGCAGCATATGTATTAAACAAATGCAAGCCTACTCCTTCCAGTGTCAGTGGTTCAATGTACTTTCATGCCTCCGTATCCTTTAATGTCTCCATTTAACTTCTTGTGACGACTGGCCCAATCTTCTCTTCATTTAATTTACGAGACACCATTTTTTCCCTTTCATCTTCAAAGCATGATCTATACGCGGCAAATTTCTCTCGTTAGTGGTTATTATCCTAGCGTCAGATACTATTTTTAGATTAACGACGTCATTCTAAACCTTAGCTCTGTGGCCTTAAACCGGTTATGAATTAGAGCAGACTCTTTTAGACTCAGCTAGAACCAGTCTACATTCACTCTTGTAACCCCTCACGTGACTTTAAACGTTATTAATTGGAGCGTCTATCGGACGCCAAAGTCACATGACCCACTCTCCTTCTCACGAGCCCCAGCGGAAATAACAAGCTGAACGTTTGCGCCCAGTGAGGCAAAATTACTTGCATCCAGGGAGCCGAAGGGGCCTGACCTAATCTAAGACCGCTGCTAACTCACTCGTTAAAGCACTGTAAAGCCACGTGTCTACATTGCTGATTAGAGTCCAATCTCTGAGTAGGTAAGTGAAATCTCGTTAGAAAATAGTATTGTGGTGAAATGTGTAGTACCTTGCAAAATCGACGTAGTGATTAGTACGAGCTTGTTTTGCTTTATTCATTTTTGCTTTATGATCGCATCTAGCCACATGGCTACGATGTGTTCTGGTGTATTTTATGATTCCACGGGATGAGACTGTACAAAGTGTTCATATTAATTTTAAATGGATTCTATATTAATTTCTATATTAATTCATCGTATTCGATACGACGTTTAGACGAGAAGTTTAAATGTATTATATATTGATTTCCACATTATTTCATCGTATTCGACCCGACGTTTAGACAAGAGGAAAATAATATCAATAATACTGGTGACAGACAATGATATATATATAATCATCATAATTTATATGACTATTCAACCCGAGATGAAGTGTTGGAATCATGTCGTCAGTCAATTCTATAATACTGGTGTTCGAAAATTATATGTTCATTCATCATAATTGACATGTCAGTTAGGACGAAGCACAGAATTATAATACTGTCGTCCGACATTTCTATGATAATTCAGTGTGTTGAACTGACAGTTCTATGATAATTCAGTGTGTTTAACTGACAGTTCTATGATAATTCAGTGTGTTTAACTGACAGTTCTATGATAATTCAGTGTGTTTAACTGACAGTTCTTTGATAATTCAGTGTGTTTAACTGACAGTTCCATGGTAATTTGGTGAGTTTAAATGGCAGGTCCTTGACAATTCAGGGTGTTTAACATGACGATAAATGGGTAAAGAATTATAATACTGCCACTTGGGCAAGGAAATATAATAATAAAAATGCAGAAAAGGGGGAAAACTTGATTTCAAGATTAGGCTCTAGACATATTATGTTAGAGACTAAAATCTGATATGACTGGCAGACGGACGGCATAGGGAAAGAAGGCTTCATCAAGTTAGGAAATTAATGCAGCCGTATTTGTCTTCAGTCTATGCGGGAGCGTTGCACGACATTCCAATCTCAGAAGAAGAATACGGATGAAAACACTTGAATTGTAAGACTTCTCACACACAATTTCCATCAACAATACCATAATTCATCATCAGTTCATTTTAATTTTATTAAACCAATTGGGTGTATATATTGTACCCCATGCCTTGTTCATCCTATTAGATATTCCATATTGTCTGATGTTTATCTTCCTTTCTAAGGGAGGGAGACTCGTAAAATATAATCTATCATAATCTCAATAATAAATGAGGAAAACAGTAATATATAACTGAGAAGGGGACTGCGGGGAATTTACACTCTTGTCTCCCTTCAGCCAGTGGAGAAACCCAACAGGACTTCTTGAGCCAAATCTTCCTCTAGGTGATCCAGGCAAAACTTCACTTAATTTATATCTATTATTTCTAACTACTATAAGTTTCTTAGCTGACTTCTATACTGGCCCGAATAACAGGACCACTGCACTATGTTAACTACTACACTCTACGTACCGTATTAACGAATGAGAGCCTAACACGCTCTTCCAATCTTCACCTCCTGGTCCGGATATTACAATAAATATTGAAGACTTGTACTGCACATCATCTTCCACCACAGAACTACGAATTTACATAGAATCTTGAGCAAGTCGCTGTCACCTCAACATGGCTACCCTCGTGTCCTGGGGTATGTGCGACAAGCACTGCTTCATTCACACTTCTGACTGAGCTGCTAAAAAGCGTGCCTAACCGGTTTTGTTAACCTCGGTTCGGATTCTCCGTCTCATGCACATTGTTTTTGCACATCCCATTTTTCTACTCTTTCTGAACTATTCTGTGTTTGATTCTCACTATTCGTTCCCCCTATCTGCCACATCTATCTTCTCCTCCACCACCCCTAAAAAAGTAGTTATCCACGGGAGATATTTATTTTTTTTATTTTCTTTATGGTCGTATAGCAGTATTGTGCCGTTCCCTATGTACAAAATCCTTTGCAATGTGTTGTTTCTACCCTTCTTCAACACCTAACTAATTTCCATCTCTCTGATGGACAATTTATTTCTATCCAACATAATTATTATTTTACTGGGAAATGTTCCTAGTAAAATAATAATTATGTTGGGAAGAAAGAAATTGTCCCGTCCCTTTAGTAATAACTACAGTCATCTACATCTCCTTCCCTTCAGACGGGCCTGCGTGCCCAATTCTTAACCCTTTGAAAATAAAGTTCGTTCGTTCGTTCGTTCGTTCGTTCCCTTTCATACTCCTAATGAAGAACAATTTGTATTTTTCCATTGCTTTCATTCACAATCGAACCACGTTTATTTCCTGATAGTTATTCTTTCACCCCTGCTATCTGACAGGAACACCATTTTGATATTCATTTTAATGTAACACACACCTGGTGTGGTTCTTTTTACCTTTTCTTCCTTTATCTAGGACCTGTTCTGTGTCCTTTCTTACTATGTACACTATACATGTCTGCGAGAGCCATTCAGTCATCGTGGTCTCGCTGTAATGCCGTCACCCTGTCTATCCCTTCTTAACTAGACTTCTGTCCTTGGTCTGCTACGCGGAAATACTTCAAATTCCTTACGTCTTCCTATTCAAACCAATTTTGTCCATTTTGCCTACGTTTTTTTCTGCTTCTGGTCTGTCCCTTGACTTCCTTCTCCACTTACGTCTATCTCTCTTTACTCTATTGTTTTGTTTCCCCAACTAGGTTCGTTTAACTCTCTCCCTCAGCTTTCTTATGTCCCTTCTTCAATCCATTTCCATTTGTCACAGTTATATTTCTTATTTCTCTCCTTTTACCGTGTCCCATGCTCTTTACTTTTATTTTTATCTCGCCCCATTCTTCTTCTCATCATATCTTCTTGTCACTTTCCCTGACTTTTTCTTACGTCTTCCCCTCATCACTTTGTCTCATGGGTTCTCCAAATTTCTTTTCTTTTCTCACTGTCATACTTCCCTTCTCTATGTCTGTATCATGTTCCCGTGCCTTTTCATTTCTCTTTTTTTTCCTTGTTCCTTTGTTATGGCTTCTCAACGTCCGTTCCCTCTCTGGAACCTCTCCTTGTGCTACTTCCTTTTCTTTCCTTCTCCACAACCTTTGTCTCCCCGTGTTTGGATCTCTTCTGTACATGTTCGGTGAGGATTACCTTCAACAGACTCTCATTTGTAGTCTGGCAAACGCAGCACTTAACATTTTATGTTTTTTTCGTTCCCTCACTTGAACATTCTTAACAAACTCTCTTCATAACCATGTCCTATGGCCTTCCAAATTTCCCACATCTCTTTGCCATTTTTCCTATGGCTTCTCACAATTTTCTCTTTCGTTCTCCTCTCTTCCTCCTCTGCAGCATCATATCATTCAGTATGCTTAGACCTCTGATTGTCTGTGTGTTCGGTGAAGAATGGTTCCACTAAAGGTCTCATTATAACTTATCTACCGCCGCCATTTTCGTTTCTCTCTTTCCATCGTTTATCCGCCTCTGACAATTCCCTTCATCTAGTCTGACTCGTTATCTCCGCACATCGTCTCCACGTTTCTGCCCTGTTCTCAAGTAGTTCATCCAGGATGTGTACTGGGTACTCACGCTATCTACTCCTACTTCTATTTTTTCTCCCTTCGTCCTTGACTCTTCTATTATTCTCTCGTCTTCTGTAACTCGTTTTGTGTCTGTGACTATCGTCACTCTCTTCATCTGACGACACGCTGTCTGAGTAACTTGACATTGAGTCTGAAAACACGTCTCTATCCACTATATTGATTTCTTGTCAATCAAGTTCCGCCATCAATTTCACCACAAGCTTGTAAATTTCTTCTTTTCTTTCCGATAAGTCTGTATCAAACTTCTTCTCCAGAGGTGTCTACGCATTCTTTAGTAGTGGGGTTTTGCTCCTCTCAGATCGGCTTTTACGTCTCATGCACATTGTTTTTTCGCATCCCCTTTTTCAACTCTTTCTAGAATATCCTATGTTTGATTCTCACTATTCGTTCCCCTTATCTGCCACACACTAATGTGGACGTAAAGACAAAACTACGAACGTGGAACTAATGACCAAACTACTAATGTGGAACTAATGACAAGACCATTTATGTAGAACTAACGACAAGATTATTAACGTGGAACTAATGACAAGACTACTAACGTGGAAATAATGAAAAGGTCACTAATGTAGTATTAACTACAAAATAACTAATGTGGAACTAATGACAAAGTTGCTAATGTGGAACAAATGACAAGATTACTAATGAGGTACTAATGATAAAACTACGAATGTGGACCTAATGACAAGATTACTAAAGTAGACCTAATGACAAAACTACTAATGTGACACTAATCACAAGATTACTAATGTGGATAAAATGATAAGATGACCAATGTGGAATTAATAACAAAACTGTGACTGTGGTACTAATTACAAGATTACAAAAGTGGAACCAATTTTAAAATTACTAATGTGGAACTAATGACAACATTACTAATGTGGAACTAATGACAAAACTACTAATGTGGAACTAATCACACGATTACAAATGTGGAACTAATGACAAAATCATAAATGTGGAACTAATGACAAGATTACCAACGTGAACTTGATGATAAGATTATATTGTTGAACTAACAACAAGATTACAAATGTGGAATTAATAACAAAATAACCAATGTGGAATTAATGATAAAACTATGAATGCAGTACTAATTACAAGATTACTAAAGTGGAACTAATTTTAAAATTACAAATGTAGAATTAATGACAAGATTACTAAAGTGGAACTGATGACAAGATTAATAATGAGGGAACTAATGACAAGATTACTAATGTGGAACTAATGACAAAACGACAGACGTAGAACTAATGACAAAACTACTAATGTGGATCTAATTACAAGATTACTAAAGTGGAACTAATAACAAGATTTCTAATGTGGAACTAACAATAAACCTACTAATGTGGAACTAATGACATGATTACTTATGTGGAACTAAACACAAAACAACTAATGTGGATTTAATGATAAAACTACGAATGTAGTACTAATTACAAGATTACTAAAGTGGAAATAATGACAAAATTACTAATGTGGATCCAATGACAAAATTACAAATGTGGAACTAATGACAAAACTACTAATGTGGAACTAATGACAAAACTACTAATGTTGAACTAGTGACAAAACTACTAATGTAGAACTAATGAAAAGATTACTAATGTTGAACTAATGGCAATCTACTAATGTGGAATTAATGACATGATTACTTATGTGGTACTAAAGACAAAACTACGAATGTGGAAGTAATGAAAAGATTATTAAAGTGGAACTAATGACAAAATTACTAATGTGGAACTAATGACAAGATTACTAATGCTGAACTAATGACAAGATTACTAAGGTGGAACTAATGACAAAATTACTAATGTGGAACTAATGTCATGAGTACCAATGTGGTACTAGTAACAAGGTTACTAATGTAGAACTGATGACAAAACTACTAATGTGGAACTAATGACTAGACTAATAATGTGGAACTAATTACAAGATTACTAATGTGGTACTGATAACAAGACTACAAATGTTAAACTGATGACAAGACTACTAATATGGAACTAACGACAAAATTACCAATGTAAAACTAATGACAACATAACTAATGTGAAATAAATGATAAAACTACGAATGTGGTACTAATTACAAGATTACTGAAGTTGAACCAATAACAAGATTACTAATGTGGAACTAATGACAAATCTACTGATGTGGAACTAATGACAATATTCCTAATGTGGAAGTAAAAACAAGATTACTAATGTGGAACTAATGACAAGATCATAAATGTGAACTGATGTCAAAACTGCTAATGTGTAACTAATAACAAGACTACAAATGTGGAACTAATGACAAAATCATGAATGTGGAACTAATGACAAATCATAAATGTGGAACTAATGACTTACTTACGTACTTAATCGTTCCCCTTCTACCGTGAGGTGTAGTGGTTTGGAAGAGAGAGCGCCAGACTACTCCATCGGCCGCCCTCCCCCCGGCCTGGCCCCACTCCAGCCCACGGTCCCCCAAAGACCGTCCATCGTTGTCCTTCCAGCGAACTCTGGGCCACTCCGGGGGCCCGGACCCCCGGCCCCTGCCACCCATGCCCGTCACGGCAATTGATCTCTTCCCGCTCCGCAGACATGGCCAAACCATCTCAGCCGGGACCGCTCCACTTGGGTCCGCAGGGGGTGGGACCCCAGGCACCGTCGCATCATCCGGCCGCGGACCACGTCTCCCCCGCCACCTCAACCACCTACCTCAGACACCTCACTCCCGAGGCCCGGATCCGTTCCCCGTGGGCCACAGTTACCGCCCACGACCCGCATCCACACGCCACGACTGGGACACAGGTGGAGCGGCACACAGCCACCCTTGCCCTCCCACCAACCTCTCTCCCGCCGAGAAATCCTCGATTTATGGCCTGAAAAAGTCTCCCAGCTGCAGCTTTTCGAGTGGGCAACTCTTCTTTGATGCCTCCCTTTAGGTCTATAATAGCTCCGAGATATTTAAAGTGGTCGACCTGCTCCAGGACCTGTTCTCCCAGCTTAATCTGATGTCTTCTTTCTTCTCGTGATGTCACCATGGATTTTGTTTTAGAGCTGCTTATGACCATCCCTCTCTTCTCAAGCTCTTCCTTCCATACTTGAAGGTTGGATAGAAGATGTGCCTCTGATTTAGCAATCAGGGCAACATCATCAGCAAATGCCAGCTCTGAAATACATACCTGTCTCATCTTCCAGTACCCCACTGAACACTTTCTTGTTCTCTCCTTACATGACTTGATAACATCGTCCATGAGGAGTATGAAAATACAAGGTGACAGGATATCACCCTGTCTTACACCAGTGGTGGTCCTGAACTCTTCTGACTTATGGTTTGCTGTCCTCACATAATTTCTGCAAGACTTGTAGAAGCTCTGTATAGCATGAATCAGGGGTACTGGAATGTTCTTCCTTGCCAAACAGTCCCAAAGTTTGCTCCAGGGGACCCCGTCAAACGCCTTTTCCAGATCTATGAAACAAAGATGGATCTCACTCTTATACTCAAGAGCCTTTTCACTCAGCTGTATGAGTGTGAAGATTAGGTCTGGAGTACTTTGGTTTGCTCGGAATCCACACTGGACCTCATCCAATTGTGGCTCAGCTAGGCGTCTGAGTCTCTACTTTAGGATTCTAGAGTAGATTTTACCAGGGACACTGAGAAGTGATATGCCTCTGTAGTTTCCGCATTGTCGATTGTCATTCTTTTTGAAAATTGGTGTTATGATGGCAATCTCCCAATCCTTTGGTATGGTCTTGTTGTACCACTCTGCCTGTAGGACCCTTAAGAGTAATAGGTCGCCTGATGCTCCCATGTACTTAACCATTTCTAGTGTTATACCATCATGCCCTGCTGCTTTGCCCATCTTGATTTTCTCCAGTGCTGATGACAAGATTACTAATGTGGAACTAATGACAGGATGCCTAATGTGTTACTAATGACACGATTACTTATGTAGAACTAATGACACAACTACAAAGTGGAATTAATGACAAGATTACTAAGATGGAAATAACGAAAAGATTACGAATGTGGAATTAATTACAAGATTACTAATGTGGAACTAATGATCAAATCTACTAATATGGAACTAATGAAATGATTACGAATGTGGAACTAATGACAAGATTATTAAAGCGGAACTTTAGGAAGTAATATACTAATATGGAAATAATGACAAGCTTATTAATGTGGAACAAATAATAAAACTACTCATGTGGAACTAATGACAAAACTACTAATGTTGATCTAATGACAAGATTACTAATGTGGTACTAATTACAAGACAACTAATGTGGAACTAATGACAAAACTACGATTGTGGAACTAATGAAAAGATTACTAAAGTGGAACTAATGACAAAATTACTAATGTGGAAATAATGACAAGATTACTAATGTAGAACTAATTACAAAACTACTAACGTGGAACTAGTGAGTAAAATATTAATGTGGAACTAATGACATGATTACTAATGTGAAACTAATTACAAAACTACTAATCTGGAACTAATGACAAAACTACTAATGTATAACTAATGACAAGATCACACATGTGGAACTAATGACAAGATTGTTAATGTGGAGCAAATGATAAGACTACTAATGTGGAAGTAATGACAAGATTACTAATGTGGTACTAGTATCAAGACTACTAATGAGGAACTATTGACAAGACTACTAATTTGGAACTAATGACAAGACTATTAATATTGAACTAATGACAAGATTACTAATGCGGTACTAATAACAAGACTATAAATGTGGAACTGATGACAAGACTACTAATTTGGAAGTAATGACAAGACTGCCAATGTGGAACTGATGACAAGACTACTACTGTGGCACTAATGACAAGACTTACAATGTGGAACTAATGACAAGACTATTAATGTGGAACTAATGATAAGATTACTAATGGGGAACTGATGACAAGACTACTACTGTGGCTCTAATGACAAGACTACTAATTTCGAACTAATGACAAGACTTCTAATGTGGAACTAATGACAAGATTACTAATGCGGTACTAATAACAAGACTACCAATGGGGAACTGATGACAAGACTACTACTGTGGCACTAATGACAAGACTATCAATGTGGAACTAAAGACAAAGCTACTAATGTGGAACTAATCACGTGTTTACAAATGTGGAACTAATGACAAGAACCAGACAGGGTCAGTGAAACTAAAGATGAGAAGAAAACGCTGGCGATGGATGTGATACACTCAGATGGAACATGATGATAGTGTTACACGGCATACTTGTTCTGGAACCCCCAGGGTAAGAGAGGTAGGGAGACTAAACAAAAACACATGGAGAACAGAACTAGAGACACATAAAAGAACGGAACAAGACGTAGAACAGCCTCAAGCTGATGCACGTGACAGGAAGACAGCACATAAGTAAGTTGAAAGCTGATGCACGTGACAGGAAGACAGCACATAAGTAAGTTGAAAGCTAACGCTGTTTGAGCAGATGAAGGGAGATAATGGTGATGTAATGCTATACACTGACGGTGCCTAGCTGGTTGGGGGATAGCGTGATTCACTTCCGTAGCTAGACGGTGGTGCCGCACAGAAGGTCCTGGGTTCGATTCCCCGGTAAGCCACTCACGTCTGTTGTTTTTTCTGTTGTCTAGTTTTCTATATCTTTATTTCTCACGAGTGCCTGAAAATATAACTTTAAAAAGGGACATAACAGCAGGACTTGGCATGATGTTTTTTTTTTCTTTTCAAGGCCTATGCTCCGTGCAGATGATGATGTTGATGTTGAGGATGATGTTGTTGATGATTATGATGAT
Organism: Oreohelix idahoensis; assembly: GCA_024509875.1. Classification (NCBI taxonomy): domain Eukaryota; kingdom Metazoa; phylum Mollusca; class Gastropoda; order Stylommatophora; family Oreohelicidae; genus Oreohelix; species Oreohelix idahoensis. The sequence continues at coordinate 18,889 of JAMPIV010018082.1, read as the reverse complement.
GTTGATGATTATATTTATGATGATTATGACGATGATGATTATAATGATGTTGATGTTCAAAGTGTAGTTCTACAAACTCGCTCTGTAAATAACCATGACATCAAGAAAATGTATTTCAGTAATGGTATACCGAACAACGCAGAGAATGAGAGATTTATCCAATCAAAGTCATATCGTGGATCACAAACGTCATGTTTGCGGTTTGTTTGAATCTTTATGCACCTCAGATCAAATGCACTTTTACTCAGTAATGTTCAAATTAAAAGAAGACGTGCAATTGCCTCACATAAACTAATACAGATGAAAAACCTATGGCAAGGCACAAGCAAAGAAACAAAGTTACAACTGATCTTCTTCTTCTTTCATCATCATCTCAACCCATAACCCGTCATGGGTCGTAGGGGTGCCATGGTGGAAGCATCAGCAGACAGGGTCCTCCACTGCTCTCTATTCTCAGCAATGCGTACAAGTGTGGAGAAACCGTGTCCTGCCCATTCTTTGATGTTATCAGCCCAGGATTTTCTTTGCCTTCCTCTTCTCCGTTTACCTTCGACTGTTCCCTGGAGGATCGTTTTCGAAAGGGAGTCATGACGAGTTACATGCCCAAACCAGGCAAGCTTTCGACGTTTCACTATTGACAAAAGTGGTTCTTGATGGCCTGCATAGGTGTTTATCTTCTCTCTAACATAGACATTTGTTTTGTGCTCTTTATAGCAAATGCGCAAAATTCTTCTGTAACATTTATGCTCGAAAGCCTGAATCCTTCGCTCCGTATCTGCAGTGAGTGTCCAGCCCTCACACCCATACAAGAGAATAGATAATACAAGTGATTTGTATAATTTGATCTTCACAGGAAAACTGATGTTACTTTTCCAGATCACATTCAACCTTGTCATGGCAGCTGAGGCCATCTCAAGTCTTGTCTTGATTTCTTTATTTGATCTTCCATCACTACATATAGTGGACCCGAGATATTTAAAGGTGTTAACTTCTTCTAACGTTTGCCCATTTAACGTAATGTTGGTCGGAACATGTTTCTTATGGCTATTCACCAATATCTTGCTTTTTTCTATATTAATTTCCATCCCATATGTTCTTGTTACTTTCTCCAGTCTAGAGGTAAGGTCTTGAAGTTCTGATTCTTTTCCAGCTATCAGATCAATATCATCAGCAAAACGTAGATTACACAGAGGTCGGCCTCCAATCGATATGGTTGATTTATAATCGTAGAGAGCCTCCTGCATAATATGTTCTAGATAAATGTTAAAGAGCACTGGTGACAGGATACATCCCTGGCGAACTCCTACAGTTGTTTTGAAAAATTCTCCAATGTCATTGCTTGCAAAAACAGCACTGCTTGCGTCCTTGTATAGTGCTTCAATGATATCTATGATGTTGGTATCAAAATTGAATTTTCTCATTATTTGCCATAAACCTTCATGCCAGACTCGATCGAAGGCTTTTGTGAAATCGATGAAGTTATGGTATAAATCATGTTGATGCTGGAGATGTTTTTCGATCAGTAATCTAATATTGAAGATTTGTTCTGAGGTACTTCTTTTTGGTCTAAAGCCAGCCTGTTCCTCTGACAAGATTTCTTCTGATTTCTGTTTTATTCTGTTCAAAAGTATCCTTAACATCACCTTACTTGGATGACTAATAAGGCTAATGGTTCTGTAGTTCTTGCACATTTTTAGATTTCCTTTCTTTGGAAGCGGTATTACTAATGACTGCGTCCATTCTTTTGGCCATTTTTTTGTACTCCATATCTTCTGGCAAATTGTTGTCATGATTTTTACTATATCTGGTCCACCATATTTCAAGAGCTCTGCTGGTATATTATCCACACCCGGTGACTTCCCTCCTTTCATCGAACATATAGCCTCTTCCACTTCTTCCCGTAGTATTGCTGCATTTCCGAGTTCTCTGTTTTCGCACTTAATGTTGTTTAATATGCCTAAGTCAGTGTCAAGTTTACAGTTATATAATTCTTTACAATATTCTGTCCACCTTCTCATTACAGCTGTTTTTTTCATTGAGCAGAGCCCCATTGCTATCTTCTATGACAGTTACCCTGGGCTGTTGGGGTTTTGATATTCTTCTTAATGTGTCAAAAACTGCCTTGCTGTTACCTTTTATTAGCCCCGTATTAATGGACTCACATTGATCAGCTACCCATTTTTCTTTGGCCTGTTTCATTTTCTTTCTAATATTTTTATTCACCATACTGTATTGCCATGCTACTTCAGGAACCTCTTTCTTAACCTTTTTCATTTCCCGTCGTGTATCACATAACTTCAGAATGTCATCTGTAACCCATGGTTTGTTTATTTTCTTTCTTTTACCAAGTATTTCTGTTGCTGATTCAATGAGCACGTCTTTCATGTTCTCTGTGATTGAGTTGATATCATCCTCCAAAAAGTTGAGAGCTGCGAATTTTCCTCCAACAGTTGCCTCAAAGATTCCCGCGATTTCTGGATCTTTCAATTTGTCTAAATTGAATCTTAACTGAGAACATCTGTTTTGATTATAGTTCTTTTTGAGTTTAAGCTTGAGCGTCATCAATACCATGTCGTGATCACTACCAATGTCGGCGCCAGGAAAAGTCCTAGTCTTGGCTTTATTAATGCTGGACTTGAATCTTTTGGATACAAGAATAAAATCAATTTGGTTATGTATCTCAGTTTTTGGGGCATGCCACGTTGTTCTTCTTGATAACTTATGAGGAAATAGTGTATTTGCAAGGGTTAGTTTATAGTTGCTGGCAAATTCTAGTAGCCTTAGTCCTCGATCGTTGGTTTCTCCAGTCCCAAATTTCCCCACTGTGCCAGCCCAGTGACCGTATGCATCTGGCCCTATTTTAGCATTCCAATCACCTAGAACAATGAGAAGATCTTTCTTAGCCAAAGACCTACCAAGCAGTCAGAGACTATCACGCCTTGTGGCGTCTTAAGGGCAACAGCAGATTGATCTTCTCTGTTGTAGTTTCCCATCACGCCTAGCGGCGTCTTTAGGGCAACAACAAATAGATCCATCTGCCGTTGTTTCCGTAATCGGTGTGACAAGCCAACGGGTGATCAGCCCATACGGCTGCGAGACTTGGACACTCAATAAAACCATTCCTCCAGTTCCAGAGAAAAAAATAATCTGTTTGTATGCCGCACTGTCACCGTAATGTACATTGGCTACTTTCTAAATCATGAAAGTCGAGAATCAACTTATCCAAGTTAGAACAACACATTATCTTAGAAGCAATGAATGTAGTAGCTGACGGGTTAAACATCTCTTGGTGTTTGGAGACCCACCAGTAAATTACGAAAGTCACTAAATAGAGTCGCTTTACATCCGACACTTGCCTAAGAAAAATTCTCCTAATCGTTTGGCCGAATACCATCACCAACCAAGATCTGCTTACTCGGAGCAAGCAAGAGGACATGCACACCATCATAGCTGGCAGACGCTGGAGCTGGGTTGGCCATGTCCTTAGAAGAGACCCCGATGCCATCACAAGAACAGCTATGCTCTGGACCCCTGAAGGAAAACGAAAGAGAGGCCGACCAAAAACAACTTGGCGGAGGACTGTGGAGGCTGAGATGCGAGGTATGAACCAGAGCTGGGGCACTGTACGAAGGATGGCTACCGACCGCGCAAAGTGGAATCAATTTGTTGTTGCCCTACAAGACGCCACCAGGCGTGATGGCCACTGTCTGCTTTGACGGTCGGTGGCTAAGGATCAAAGAAGACATCCAACAAACTTTATTAAGAATGTGTTTTTCTGCAACCGCAGTTTCTCTTTCTTTGTCATATTTATTTCTGTGCGTATTTACAATAGCGCTGGTCGTAGACCCATTTTATGGGAAGTTTTGAAATGCAACTTGTTCTGACCCGAGTGGAGCAGTCCCAGTTACGATGGTTTGGCCACGTCTGCAGAATTAGAGAAGAACGTCTACCACGACACATATGGGGAACCAATAGCCAGGAATTGAGATCGCAAGAACGACCCAGATTTCGATGGCAGGACAACATTTGACAATCGCTGAATGACCGAGGCCTGGCTTGGAACCAGGTCAAAAAAAATACAGCTTACAGTATAACATCGCGCTTTCTTACTTACTTAGTCGTTCCCCTTCTACCGTGAGGTGTAGAGGTTTGGAAGAGAGAGCGCCAGACTATCCTATCGGCTGTCTTCCTCCTGGCCTGGTTCCATTCTAGTCTTCGATCCTTCAAAGATTGTCTAATGTTGTCCTCCCAGCGGACTCTGGGTCGTCCTCGGGGTCTGGATCCTTGGCTCTTTGTTTCCCATGCTTGTCGTGGTATCCGATCTTCTCCCATTCTGCAGAAATGGCCAAACCATCTTAATTGGGACTGTTCTACTTGGGTCTGCAGGGGGTAGGATTTTAGGCCTTGACGTATCGTCTGGTTGCGTACCATGTCTCTTCTTGTTACTTCAACCACCTTCCTCAGATACCTCATTTCTGAGGTTTGGATCTGGCTTTTATGGGTTGTAGTCATTGCCCATGACTCGCATCCGTATGTCAAGACTGGGACATAGGTGGAGCGGTATACAGCCATCTTCGTTTTCTTACCAACCTCTCTCTTGCTGAGGAATCCTCGATTTATGGCCTGAAAAAGTCTCCCAGCTGCTGCTTTTCGAGTGGCCAACTCTTCTTTAAGAGATGAGAAGAAGACGATGGCGATGGATAGGACACACACTGAGGAAACCTGTTGATAGCATTACAAGGCAGTCCTTGTTCTGGAACCCCCAGGGCAAGAGAGGCAGAGGAAGACCAAGAAGTACAGGGAGAAGAGAGTTGGAAACAGAGGTGAAAATGATGAGGAGAACATGGAAAGAACTTGAGATGATGGCACGTGACAGGAGGACTTGGCATGTGTTTGTTGAAGGCCTATGCTCCTTTGGGAGTGGAGGGTTATGAAATGAATGAAATGAACTATTCTTTGATGCCTCCCTTTCGCATCGCGCTTTCTCTGGTTAAATTATGTCACGGAATTGCCTCCCCTGCTTTGCAGTAGTTGTCCAACAGAGGCCAAAATTCAGGAGTATTTAATATGGGTCTTCAAAGTTGTCTACCTTGGCACAAGATTACTCTTGGCAGAGGTGTAGATAGAAGGATAATGTCGCTTCTACCCCAAGGGAGTTTTCATAAGATATTTCAGAAGTCAAAAACTATGCTGCGTTGGGCAGAGCAATTGTTAACTTATATCTGATCCGCCGCCTCTCATGAAGAATTAAGCAATTATTAATTTCAGCTCGTTCAAGCCCCCACCCTGATTTACTCAGTGGAATTCTTATTATTATGGTATGGCTCTGTATACAGTGAATTTAGTAAATTGACCTAGGCAAACATGCAGTACATTCAAAATGATCAAATCGACGTTAAATTTGTAAATTTACAAATAACAGATTTAATAATCAACTATGTTTGAACAGTTTTAAAATGGAAAAATCTTAAACAGAAACTACTCATCATCGTGTGATGGTAGGTTTTTTTTAGGTAAGAAGTCACTTGGCAGGTTTTAGGTTTGACTTAGCTGCAAATTGTAGTTTTTTCACCCGCTGGGTTTTTGGGTTCCAGATAGGTAACTGGAGTTCTCGCGTCTCTGGTCAAAATTAAAGGCGCAGCACGTTCCAAAGTAAGATCAGTGAGTAACTGCAAAGCTGGTCTCGGGTCTCTAAGACCTTCTGATGACGGTTTTTAGTTTGACTTCAGTCCACTTCTACCCGCACTTTGTTCCAGAGATTAGTACCCTCACTGATACCATCAATAACTATGGAAAAAAAAAAGAAACAAAACGCTCTCCTAAGTTTTGTGTTCTCCGAGACATAGTTATGGGTCCCTTTCTCCCTATTCCACCATCCAATCTATCACAGAATTTACCATCGATGAGAAATAAGCTTACTCCTTCGAGAGAAAACTTTCTTTATATTTATATTGAATAGCTTTATATTTGCTTTACATTTAAGTGAAAAGGCTAATAGTAAAGATAAAATATGTTTACATTTACTTTGGTTGAAAAATGGTCACAATATAGATTGAATATGTTTTCAGTTACATCTACACTGGTTGAAAATTGTTCACAATATAGATAGAATATATTTTAATTTACATCTACACTGGTTTGTACTTGTAAATATTATAATTAGAATGAACATTCTTTCTTTCATCTTTTCCTCTCTGCTCCATATGGAACTTGGGACAACTTATGTTCTTTTCTCTTTGAGAGACTAACAATAAAGCAGTCACCAGTTCTTGCAGTGATGGTTCTTGAAATCATCGTTCTATAGGCTGAAGTTGCCAGCCTCAAATGACTTGGACATCCACTAGCGATTTTCACATATTGCTTTTCATATGACAATATATTTATATTAGTTCACATGTTAGTAATGACAAATTTACAATGTAAAATGCACAACATACGCCAATCTTGGCTCACAGACTGTTTGCACAGAGGAATAAAGGCACTGGAAAAGGCCTCTTACACGAGTTCCTAGGTGTCCTTGTTAAATGGTAGAGTTTATTCTGTGCTCTGAAGTCCTCAAAATTGCTCAAAGAATCTTGAATCTAGGATCTGGCAAGGTCTGGATGTCGTCTTGGTAAGCGATTCTTACAGTGTCTTAAAACTGCGAAAAGGTCAGGTTATATGTCCTGTCTTCCCACCCCCCCCCCCTCCCATTTTTGTTACGATGCTACGAAGGGCTTTAATCGTTTCAAACATGAGTGTTTTGTGGTGTGATTTCCAAATTATTTCCGACTTAGAAAAATTCCGTGCGTACTGCAGTAGGTCACCTCTCCCATTTATGGAAGTGACACATTGGTACTTTCTCTCAACAATGTGTGTAAGATGTAACATCTTACTTCCCGTAAAGTAATCTGTTCGTGAAAGTCATACAGGAAACGATTATGTCATTCATGTCTGCCCATAAGGTGTCTCTCCGTAGTGGCTATCAAGCTTTCAGCGTATTAAAATCTTGGCGAAGAACGCACCATGGCCTTATCAGCAATTAAGCAAATGCGCTGAGCGTATATAGTGTTAATCTGTAGTTTGATGTCGGCCACACCCGAGATTTACAACATGGTTATCGAGTAATTATTATCTCAATCGTTCCTTGCAAAGCAGGGAGAACGGGTAACCAAACAGACATGACGACTTTTCTCTGTGAGGAGTGTAAGAATGTTTGAAAAGACGGGACCTCCTATTTTTTCGCCCTTATTCGTGAAGGCTAGGTATGCTATCTCACTACGCAGGGGATCAGGGGGAGTATGACATTATTAGTTCCCAGTGGTTATGAAAATATTCCATCAAAACCATTCCCTGTACCGGGAGCAGAACCCGGGACCTTTAGTCTTAGAGACGAACGCTTTACTTCTTAGCCACTCCGGCCCCAGGGTAGAGGAGAAACGACCAAGAAAGAAAATGTGTTTAAAAGATTGTCGAAGTGCGCTTTCGAGCGCCGATTAAACATGTTGGTGTGCACGTCTGCGACTGCACCGTGGTACTGTGTGGATATTTATCATTGAAAGTGACAGAGCATATAAGTGTTCACTACTTTAGCATGAGCATAAACTCCATATTATTTAAAGTATGTTTACTCTAAACATGGAAAACAAAAGACATTTTACCAATTTAAAAAATAAAATAATAAAAATAGATGAATCTGTTATGCCTTAAATAATGTTATATAATAAATTGATAAAATTATATAAGTAATGAAAATATGTTATTTAGTTTTATAGTTTTTAAGTCGTTCAGTTCTTTCCCTTTGAAAAAAAAAATTGGATGCCTTCTCCTAACTTCTTTATCTCTGCTGCTTGAAATATATGTAAATAAATATTAGACAAACATAAAGGTATGTTTTCAGGCACTCGTAAGAAATAAAGGAGTAGAAAACTAGACAACAGAAAAACAACAGAAGTGAGTGGTTTACCCACGACTCGAACCCAGGACCTTTCGTGCGACAATCCCGTCTAGCTATATAAGCGAATCCCACTATCCTCCCTGCCATCTAGGCATCACCAAAAAATGATGCTTCGATGACGGGTCAATAGTGTGACCCGCAACACATAAGATCGGATGTTTACCATGAGCAGTCCAGCCTATTAATGATGCAATCACTTCTGTTGTTCTCCTATTATAATGTATAGGTTAGTCCACACAAGACAAAGACCTTAATATGTGTCTAGTAAATGATAGAAGACTAAGAACAGTAAGTAAGGGACAGAGGTTAGCTTTGGTATTGTATAAACATTTATAACACATAAGGAAGGGAAACCCGAGGCCTGTAAACAGTAAATAAATATTAGAAAACTGTTAATATTAGAAACAACCTTACATAAATTCTGGTCCTTACATCGACGTATGAATAGGAACAATATAAGCCAACCCATACCTACCATTATGAACTCCGCGGGAATGAGTCTGTAGACCGATGATGATAAAGGACGTTCATTACTCAGTAGGTATATCACTCAGACAGATAAAGGTGATAAAGCTGCCCGTCAAGAAATTAAGAATCGTGTGCTGGAAAATGGATTCAGAGGCCAGATATATTTCGACCTCATATCTGACTAAGACGTTATGTATACGTTAAAATCAAGTAGAAACACTGCTCCGGGTCCTGATGGTGTACAGTATCAACACATCAAAGAGCTTGATGACAGAGGCATTATGCATGTAGTGATAGATTTAACACCAGTATACAGAATGCTGAGGTGCCGGAAGACTGGCTACATAGTTACCTACGGCCACTTCTTAAACCTAGTAAAGAAACCCACACTGCTTAGCAGCTATCGAATCATCACATTGCAGAATGTCGAAGGCAAATTTCTTGAGAAGATAGTGGCGAGACAATAAATTGAACCACCATGAAAACTCAAAATTGGAATATTGACGGCGAAGGTGGAAGGTTCTGTGTGTTATTATGCACCTTTTAGATCACGTGATGTGTTCAGTAGGTCTTTGACATCTTCTGTATCATTCAGTAGCTTGTGTGGCTTGTTTAACAATTTTTAGGTCACAATCATAGCTTTTCCGACACATGTCAGCTCATATCAGCAGGTCTCGTATCTTAGCTGCCACTTTTCAGTTGATATCATTAAGTCCCGTGGCTTATATGACACTTTTTAATTAATCAGTAGGTCACGCTGCGTATTTGGCACCTTTTAGTTCACATCAATAGGTCCGTAGCTTATTTGATACCTTCAGTTCACGGAAGTAGGTCTCGAAGCTTATTTGACTTTTTTTTTAGCTCGCATCAGTAGGTCCCGTAGCTTATGTGACACCCACTATATTCAGATCACATGGACTTTTATATTTGGAAATGCACCCTAATATAACCGACAGACTGAGTGTTTAAGCTGAACTGGGCGCACTTCGCTACAACAGGGCAAAACTCCAAAATAGTGTTTAAAATATTTGACACCTTTAGACATCAGTAGATTCTCTAGCTTATTTGACACCTTCAATTCACGTCAGTAGGTCCAGTAGTTTATTTGACACCTTCAGTTCATGTCAGTAGGTCCCGTATTGTCCGTTCGGTAATTCGTGCCCACACATTGAACGTTGTAACTTTGCAACTCCTTGACGAATGTTATTGAAATTTGCTACGTGCCCTACTGATATCAATGCAGTTATTAATATATTTTTTCCCCTTACAAAACGTATGTCATGTTTGAATTTTCTTCTTTAAGTTATATAAAAAACTTTTACCCTTGTCAGGGTTAATTTTCATTAGTTTTACAGGAAAGTTACAAGATCCGTTCAAAAAATGCGCACTTAATTTTTGTTGCAGCACAGCACAAGCGATGAAATGTGCTATTCAATATTTTTTTGTTTGAATTAGAGTAGTTACTACATGTCCGCACCAGTGCGCACCTATTGCACAGAGTCGCGAGTAATTATTTCAGCGGCGCATGCTAATTGCAATGAGTTGGCTGCAACGAAACAAAACGACACCAGCGTATAATATATTAATAAACTAAACTGCATAATTATGAAAAGCGCAATGAATCTGAAATGCAAATGTATCACTTTGCAGAAGGTAATTGTTATATTGTACAGGCATTTTCGCAGAGAGGCTAAGATGGGTTGTTTATACCACGACATCCAAAAACCAGATAGGAGAACACGAAAGGCCTTGGGTGTGGATAGAAGATGTTTTCGACGTTGGATACAACAGGACGGTGATTGTACAGAGGCTGCGGTTAAGCAATGAAGGAAGAAAAAAATTGATGATTTTGACAAGGATGTCATTAGACGTTTAATTTTGAAGATGTTTAATGCCTATCAACTTGTTACTCTCCGCATGCTGAAAAGTCGGCTGCAAGAAAATGCGATATTAACGTCTCAAAAACAACTCTTTGGCAACGTGTCAGAAGTGTCGGCTTCACTTTTAGAAAAACGTCTGGCGGAAGAAATTTTTTATGTGAAAAACCACATCTGGTGGCAGCTCGAAGCAAATACCATATGCAGATTCGTGAGAGAAGGCAAGACGGCTATGATATAGTGTATTTCGACGAATCTTGGATTAATGCTCATTATACGAACGATAAAGAATGGCAATCTGTTGACGGAGAGCATAGAAGGAAAATTCCCAGCAGCAAAGGTCAACGCATTATATTAGCACATGCTGGCAGCAGACAGAATGGGCTTGTCCGTGATGCAGAGCTTATTTTTCTATCAAAGTCTGTAGATGGTAGGGACTACAACAGTGAAATGAATGGGCAAATTTTTCGAGATTGGATAGTGAATACACTCCTCAAGACTCTAGATAGGCCGTCTTGCCTGGTGATGGATAATGCGTCCTATCGTAATGTTCTAGCGCAGGAGGATAAAGCTCCCACTTCGGCAAGCACGAAAGACGAAATCAGGAGGTGGCTTGTGAAAGAAAATATACTGGTCACAGATGTGGTTGTTTTGATGTTATTAAGTGCGGTTGCTATGTTACCTAGTGTACTGAATGAGGTGAGCTGTGAAGGTCTCTGAAGATAACAGTTTATATGAGTTTACAGGATACCTTTCTGCTACCACCTATGACCTCAAACAGACTTATTCTGCTATTATGTATAATAGCTACGATTACTGTCTAGGGTACTGAAATGTGGTGTGCAGGTAATTAAGTACACAGACACACACATATAAACACTAGGTCTAATAATAAGCTCTATGATCAAGTCAATTAACACTGTGTTAAAATTTAAAATTTAAAATTTTTTTAAAATTTATTTAGTCCTTAACCAAGTTTTCTTCTGGTCAGGACGTGTGAATCAAGATGAATTTATATCAATAAAAGAGCATATAATTGAATAATCACATGAAAAGTTTGTACATAGATATATAAGTGAAATTTTCTAATATGGATATTAACTACAGAGTCTTTGGGAAAACTAGTACTGGATGTCGGGTCGTGGTGGTGTCATCATACCCAGTCTTTGTTATTACTGTTCATTGGCTTTTTAACAGGGTAAATGGTGGCAAAGTTCGTTATACACAGTGGTTTTAAATTTATTTATGGATATTGATGAATCAGCAGCAGGCCAGTGTTGCGTGCATATTTTGACGCACATATTACAAAAATACGATATGGCTATTTAATATGGAAAATATATATATTTGCATTCATTTGTGTATGAAAATGCTTCCTCTGGTAAAGCTAGATAATTCATGATTGATTCACACTTTTGATGATATGAGTGATCGTTCTTGATATTGATCCGGCGCATGGATATTGTATTCATGTCCGTTCTTATTTGTTCGGGCCAGAAAATAGATTAATTTTGCTTGTTATGTTTATGGCCTGAATTCATGTGTACTACTTGTCTTGTGAAAGAAGATTCAGTCGTATATTGTATACCTTTATATGTTCAGGTCGGACTATATTCTTTCTGCCAGAATCTAGCGCAGGTTTTCGTAGTCCTTCTGGGTTGTGAAGAGTTCCGATAATGTCGCCAAGAAATGGCTGAGTGCTTTTTCCAGGGCTGGCACTGTTTAAGGTTTAACAGTGATTCATAGATGTTTTTCTAGGAGAAGTTTATGTCTCTGCAAGAGTCTATTTGTCAGAGATCCTCCTCATATGTGTGATTCGGACTCCAGTTCTGCCAGACCCTAATTTTGATGATCTCGAGTCGATTAGACCTAGATGGAACATTGTGCTTCGTATCGCTAGGGTTGTGTTTTGTATCGACGAAGATGACAGGCTTTCCTACAGCAGTTATGTCTACGTGAATTAACTTGATTACTGTAGAGCTGTATGGAAAACTTTATGAAATTATTTATATGCACATTATAAAGTAACTTTGGCTTATATCTACCTTCCTACGAGTGAGTGAGCGACAACTCAGGAAGGCGGCCATGTTATATTCCTGTCATCATATTTTTTTATCACTGTCAAGAGAACAGATTATGTGTCCTACTATCGGGCAGTGGTATCGAGATCTTGGTATGAGGTGAAAACCCACTATCGTGGTTTATGAGTGTTATACAAACATTGGACATATTTCAGCTTAAGAACTTAGCTATGAAATGAAGGTTCGGCCAATGACTTTTGTATGTTTACCGATCCTCATTGACGCGTTCAGTCAGTAGAGGATACGGCGATTAGTTACCAGAACAGTGAATGCTACCTTGGGTTGAATGATATTTCACTACTACATGAATGTATCATCCACGATTCAAATAACCAATGAATGTATGTCAACATGTGTCCATGACTATCCGTGCTGTCCAGTTTGCGTGCCTTCATTAAACTATTGAAATGTCAGAGGCAGTTCAAGTCGTCATTGCATTCCATGAGAGTGTGTGAGAGTTATTACCAAGAGGTCTGTTACACCGAACTACTACACCATTCGCGTTACTTGACACTCCCACTCAAGGTCTACATGACAGGCACATATAACATCCCTGACACTCTACAGTGGTGAACCAGATTCCTGGGGTTATGATAACCAGACCATCCCTGACGCCACATACGACACGCATGAACACCAGTGTGCAAGTTACAACGGCGCAGTCGATGTCAGCTTGACCTGTATTACCGATCGAATGCTGTATCTAGGTCAGCGCTTGTTGACAGTTTTTCGCTGTACAGACGGTATTACACAGGACATTTGTATCAAGTGTAGAAAATATCTGGAGCAGTACTGTTGACATTTCTCATCGTACAGAAGTGATTGTTGATCCTGCACAGAAGAATCATAGTGTTGTTGAACATAAAGTGCATATTTCATCGTTGGATCTTCATATGCTCAAAAGGATTGATCATTGTAATAAGTAAATTCAATAATTTAATAACTTATTAAAAGTGAAAAATTATTTTGAATAAAAGATAAGCCTTCTCTGCAACACATCCTTTCTGCGACACTCTATTAACATCACATTGCCATATTATGTAATCATATTATGTATGCATTTATGCTATTAAGGTTTACATGTATTTATGTTTATATGTTATTTGTTGTGTGTTAAGTTAGTTTGTATTCTGCGGGCCTGGATGGGAGGTGACTAGAACAGGAAATACCAAGTGACATTGGTCTTGCTCTAGAGCTCTGTAGGAAGCAAATTTCTTAATTGAAATTTGCATGCAACATTGTTTGCAAATATTTGTTAGCTGTGACGATACTGTCTTTCTTGTTGTTTTTGTAATATTTCTATGTTCTTTAGTTTTGTTTGATTTGTTTGTATAATTGTAGGTCTCATCTTTCCTTTCATTTCAGTTCTTTACACCCTTATGTTTATACACTGTGGCGTTATTTGTCTTGTTGATTTCATTGCGGTTATCATCACAGATTCGGTGATCATTATTTTTTGATTTTTCTATTTGATTTAATTTGATTCCTGCATATTTTTTTCATATTGTCTTTTCTTGTTTGTCCTTGTTAATGTCTTTGGTTGACAGATAATATATAAGGTATATTTGAATATATTTATATTATAGTACAGACCAGTACTTATGATCATTGATTACACTAAGAAAGTGTACAAGACCTTTGTAAGGTTTGTCTCCCACAGTGATTGGGATAGAAAATATTATTTTCCACAGGTACTCAATTGATCATTGATTACATTAAAGAAGTATACAAGACCTTTCTAAGGCTTGTCTCCCACAGTGTTTGGGATATACAGATATTGTTTTCCACAGGTACTCAAGTTATCATTGGTTATATTATAAACAAAATAACCATACAAGGTTTTCACTAAGACTAAGTCTATATTATAGACTTGTCTCCCATGAAAGTGAAATAAGGTAATTTATTTACTTTTTCAGGTTTCTGATTTAATAAGACAAGATGTCTACATTAGATTACTTTATTGCACAAGGGAAAGCCCTTGATAAGACTGGGAAAGATTTAGAAGAATGGACTGTTGCTCAATATGACAAAGCATTAGCTGCTGAAGAAAGAAAAACCCTGGCTGAAGAGAAAAGATTAGAAAGAGAAGCTGATGCTGCTGCTGAACAAAAGAAATTGCAGATGCAGGTGGAGGAAAGGAGATTTGTGGCAGAACAGAAAAAATTGGAAGCTGCTGCTGCTGCTGAACAAAAAAAATTAGATAGAGAAGCTGAAGAGAGAAAAGCAATAAGAGAACATGAATTTGAGTTAGAGAAATTAAGATTGACAAGTATGACTAATGTTAATCAGGCATCTGGTGGTAATGGTAAACCCTTTAATTATAAGGTCAAGGTGCCAGCGTTCAACTCTGCCAGTGATGATATAACATTTTGGCTTTCTAGATTTGAACGTGCCTGTCGAGCTCATAATGTTGACAAATCACAGTATGTGAATCAGTTGTCTGAAAATCTAAAAGGGGAGTCTCTGACTAAGTTATGTTTGGTTGAAGAGGCCGACAATGATAATTATGATGCTATTAGGGCAGCTTTGATAAAGAGATATCAGCTGTCAGAAGAAGGTTATCGTCTTTTGTTTAAAACAATGAGACCTGAGGTAGGTGTAGAATTCTCAGATTTTATTTCAAAAGCACGACTTACACTCTCACGATGGATTGAATTATCCAAAATAGAGAAAACATTTGATGGTCTTACGGATTTATTGCTAAGAGACAAGGTCATGTCTTCGGTAAATAAACCATTCCTAGAGTTTTTACATGAGCGTAAACCTAGTACATTAAAGCAAATGGAAGAATATTGTGACCAGTATGCCACGGCACACCCTGACATGATTCTTAGTAACACTAACATTAAAGAGGGTATGCCAGTTGCTTCAGCAACAGAATATAATCATAATTACTCACACAAATTCCAAGGAGCTCAAAATAAATTTGATAAAAAGGTTAATTGGAATAAGTATCAAAACCAAGGTAACCACTCAAATCAGGGTTCTTCTTCGAAGAACTGGAATCGGGCTGACAGTCCTCGATACGCGAGGAATGCCCATAATTATAGAAATTTCCGAAAAGGGAGTAACCATAGGAACTACCCAAGTTCTTCATGGAAACAACAAAACCAACATTACAGGGATACTCATTATAATGAGCATGATGATTATGATCATGAATATTATGATTCCAACCCAAATAGGGGTTATAACAGAGGGAATAATAATTACAGAGGCAACAATAACCGAGGTAGATCACAACACAAAAGACATGGTAAATCTCATTACCAGGCTAACTCTGCACAACAAGAGTTTCATGAAGCCGGTAATCAAACTAATGATAAGAAAGATTATAATAGTGTGGGATGTTCTGCTTTCGATTTTGACAGAGCATTTCAGTGTTCCCAATGCAAAACATTATTCGAGCCAACCACAGTTTCGACTTTAAGCTGTGGCCATCCTCTTCCTGCTCTTCCTGCGTCAGTCGCGCATGATGGAAGAGGTGCTCTTGTATTGAATAGAGGTCTAGTAGATGGTACTCCGGTCTCAATTCTTTTCGATTCCGGGTGCACAACCATTGGAGTGAGGCAGTCACTTATAGATCCTTCTCGAGCCACTGGCAAGATAATCAAATGCATAACATTTGGCGGCACATTGGAGAAGTACTCCACTGCCATTATCAACATCTCTACTCCTTTCTTTACAGGAGATGTGCACGCATGTCTGCTGCCGAATCCGATCGCTGATTTTATCGTCGGTCACATTCATGGTGCGAAAGAATGCACTCCGCAACAAAATGCCGAGTGGGAAAGTGATAATATGCATACTGCAAATGCTGTAGTCACTAGAGCTCAAGCTCTAAACATGCCGCAATCTTCGCCTTCTGGAGATAATGATGACCAAAACCAAGGTGATCTCTTGGAGATTTCGCATGTTTCCTTTATAAAACAGCAGGAAGATGATCCTACTCTGAAGAAATTCTTTACTCTGGCAACAAAAGGTGATCCGAATAAGGATACAAATCGTAAATCTTGGATTACGATGAGGAATGGCGTACTTGTACGTATGGTACAAGACTCCGCTAAATCCATTCATTCTCAAATTCTTGTGCCCAAAAATATGAGAGTTAAAATCTTACAGCACGCTCATGATTCTCAGTGTGCTGGACATATGGGTTTTTCCCGTACTAAATCTAGAGTTCTTGCATCTTTCTTTTGGCCTGCTGTGAATAAGGACATACGAATCTATTGTCGATCTTGTAAAGTATGTCAAGAGGTTAAATCCAGAGGTCCACGCCATGCTGCACCTATTCAGGCTGCAGACATTCCCATTCGACCATTTCAAAAAATGGCGATAGACATCATTGGTCCATTTAAGATAAAGTCTGCTAGAGGACACCAATTTATTTTGACGTGTGTGGATATGTGCACACGTTGGCCAGTGGCTGTTCCTCTAAAGAGCATAACTACTGCTGATATTGCAGATGCTCTTTGGTTAATATTTTCTCGTCTGGGATTTCCAGCAGAAATATTATCGGACCATGGTAGCCAACTTATATCGGATACCATGTCTCAAGTGATGTCGACTCTAAAGATAGAGAGATCTCTGAGTAGTATTTATCATCCTATGTCCAATGGGATGGTGGAACGTCTGAATAGAACTCTGAAAAACGTACTAGGTAAGATAACTGAGGATCATCCTCAGGATTGGGACAGAGTTTTACCCGCGGCTCTCTTTGCATATAGAGAGGTCGCCAACGAACATACAGGATTTTCTCCTTTTGAACTTGTCTTCGGCGCGAAACCGCGAGGTCCTATGTCCTTACTTCATGATCTCATAACTGCTGATAATATTGTCGATGACACAAAATCCTCTTATGAATATGTCATTGCACTTAGACACAAGATTTTTGAAGCATGCAAATTGGCAACTGCTTCTTCTGAATTTGCGAAACAGAAGGCAAGGCAATTTGCCAATAAGACCAGACGCTTGCGACAACTTTGTCCAGGTGACAAAGTATTGGTCCTGCTACCTTGTAGAGAAAACAGACTTCTTATTTCTTGGAAAGGTCCGTACGATATAATATCAAAAGTTTCCGATGTTGACTATATCGTCGATATTGACGGGAAGCATAAAACCTTCCACATCAACATGCTCACGGAATTCCATGAACGTCCGGATTATTTACAACCTGTTTTCCAGGCAACGGACGATTTTCCAGTCCAACATGGACATTACTCATCACTGTCAGTAATACAGGATGAGGAAACGAGTTTCTCGGATGTAAATCTACCTTTTCCAATGATTCCGCTTCACTCTAATGAATCATGGAAAGATGTTGCGATTTCTCCCGAATTATCTCCAGGAGAACAGAAACAAGTTTCTACTATGTTAGAACAATTTCAGGATGTCCTTACCGACATTCCTGGTCAAACTGATGTCATTCAACATGACATTATTCTTACTGACCATAATCCTATAAGGGTCAGACCGTATCCTATCCCGATACATTTTCAAGCACAGGTAGAAAAAGAGTTGGATGAGATGATAGAGTTAAAAATTATTGAACCATCCACATCAGCATATTCTTCGCCGATGGTTATCGTGCGAAAAAAAGACAACAACATACGTCTTTGCGTTGATTATCGCAAATTGAAACAAGTGACTAAATTTGATGCTGAACCTATGCCTTTACTTGAAGAGCTACTTACCAGACTATCGAATTCTCATTTCTTTACTAAACTCGATTTGTCTAAGGGATATTGGCAAGTTCCATTATCCGAACACGCCAAACCGTTTACTGCTTTTTCGACGCCTAGGGGTCTATTCCAATGGAATTTTATGCCTTTCGGCCTTATGAACGCCCCTGCAACATTCGTACGCATGATGCGTCGAATCCTATCTCATCGCTCAGATGTCATTGCATATCTTGATGACATCTATCTTTTCAGTGATACTTGGAACGATCACTATAATGGGATAAATGAATTATTGTCTATCTTACGCGAGCATAACCTGACAGCGAAACCATCGAAAGCGTGTATTGGTTTTAGCGAAATATCTTTCTTAGGTCACCGTGTTGGTCATGGTTTACCCACTTACCCCAACCTACAAACATATAAACATCCTACAACCCCCATCCACACAACAACTACATATCCTCAACCCCCCCTTACATCCCTTATCAAAATCCACACCATCAATCCCTCCAATCCCACCCATCCCCCATCATACACCCTCATCTACAACCCACCTCCACAACCAACCCTCTCTATTTCATCAACCCCCACACCACTACCCACCACCCTAATTCAACCACCAATCTCAAACACTACACATACCACCACCCCCATCAACCTCAATACAACCAAAACTCTCCAAACACCCCCCTATCCCACATACTTACACTCCCTACAACCATACACCCATTCCAACACCCACCATACCACACACAAACCCCACCCCTTCCTTTTCCATACTATATAACTTACTAATCCCTCTATCCCCCCCCACCCCCCCACCCCACCACCCCCCCCCCTCCACCC